>PVKP010009594.1:5446-67793 GCA_004027715.1 Plecturocebus donacophilus
ACAGAGTTTCACCATGTTGGTCAGGCTGGTCTTGAACTCCCGACCTCAGGTGATCCGCCCACCTTGGCCTCCAAAGGGCTTGGATTACAGGTGTGAGCCACCACACCCAGCCATGATTATATTTTATCTATAGAATGGGGGAGATGGGACTACACAGACTTGCCTATGATATCCTGGTAGTTGTTTACTGGACAACTTTGATAGGAATTTGTCTATTTGACATTCACCTCTTATAAAGGCCATTCCAAGAAGCAGCTCTTTCCCTGCTACCCTTGTAGAACTGGAATTGAAAAGTGAATGACTTTGTAAATCACTCTTGAAAAGTATATGGCTGAAAGGAGAACTAGGTATGTACACATTTGCTCTGGCCTTTTTGTTACTTGAAGCGTTGTGCAAATACTACCTTTCTGAAAACTTCCCTACCTCAGGCAAAATTTATTACACCTTTTCCAAATACTTTGTATATACCTGTGATGTAATATTTAGCAGAGATGGGCCAATCCTCAGCATCTTTTTATACCATCATACTAACAATGCCTCACATTTTTAAATGTTGTAAATACAAGATAGTTGCAGGTTTTTTTTTTTTTTTGGAGACAGTCTTGCTCTATCTCCCAGGCTGGAGTGCAGTGAGTGGTACAATCTTGGCTCACTGCAACCTCTGCCTCCTGGGTTCAAGTGAGTATCCTGCCTCAGGCTCCCGAGTAGCCGGGATTGTAGGCTGCACCACCACGCCTGGCTAATTTTTGTATTTTTAGTAGAGACAGGGTTTCACCATGTTGGTAAGACTGGTCTCAAACTCCTGACGTCAGGTGATCTACCCACTTCGGCCTCCCAAAGTGCTGGGATTACAGGCATGAGCCACCGCACCCAGCCCAAGATAGTTCTATCTTACATTTACGTGGGACATGGCATGTGCAGCTGCTAACAGCAATCCCTAAATCTGCTTTATCGTGAACGTCTTCCACTTACTAAAGCAAACCTGTATCACCTACCTTAAACTGTTGTTTCCATATTCCCCAGTAGCCCCACCTGTCAGTGAACATCCTTAATATGCTGCCAGAGGACCACACTGGCTCTTCTTGGGGAAGCAGTCAGTACGCATCTGATCTTTTACTTCCTTCCCATTTTTTTTCTGTTTTTTTTTTGAGACAGAGTCTTGCTCTGTCACCCAGGCTGGAGTGCAGTGGTGCAATCTCGGCTCACTGCACCCTCTGCCTCCGAGGTTCAAGCAGTTCTCATCCCTCAGTCTACAGAGTAGCTGGGACTACAGGCCAGTGCCACCAGGCCCAGCTAATTTCTGTTTTTAGTAGAGAAGGGGTGTCACCATGTTGGCCAGGCTAGTCTCAAACTTCTGGTCTCAAGTAATCTGCCCACCTTGGTCTCCTGAAGTGCTGGGATTACAAGCATGAGCTACCATGCCCAGCCTCCCATTTGTGTTTGTTTACTCATCCAGCTCTCCACATCTTTCATCATCTGTAAAATTTGGGTCAAAGACTGTGAGGTGGTGTTGGCCTCTGTCATTATAATGCCTTTCCTCTAAAAGTGGAGTCCCGTTGACCCACCCATACAACACGTCCTTGGTATACCCCCAACTGACCCCAGGGCTGAGGTCTGTTTCACAGAAAAGACACAGAAAGGACAATCCTGTTTCAGCGGCAGCCAGTTGTGAATACCTCCCCAGCCAAGAAAGGGAACTAACTTACAAGGCATGCAGCCAGTGACCTGGAGCCTGCCAACATTTTATTTTTATTTAAAGTCAATTTTCATTAAAAGAACCAGACTGATAACTGTGGGAGCCAAAGTACTTTGTATACTACTTACATTTGCTATATTTTTATATGATTTCAAAGCATATCTAGATTTACATAATAATTGCATAACCAGGCCATGTCATAACTTTTGCAGTTGGAAAGATCTGAGTCTGCATCCTGATGACAGGCCTGGCAGCATATGTAACCTTGTGTTTTGGCCAACTTGCTATCCTAATTCATACTCAATACTATATTGAATACAGAATAACTAGCTGGGCACGGTGGCTCACGCTTGTAATCCCAGCACTTCGGGTGGCAAATGTGGGCAGATCACCTGAGGTCAAGAGTTTGAGACCAGCCTGGCTAACATGGTGAAACCCTGTCCCTACTAAAAATACAAAAATTAGCTGGGCATGATAGCATGGCCTGTAATTGCAGCTACTTGGGAGGCTGAGGCAGGAGAATCACTTGAACCTGGGAGATGGAGGTTGCAGTGAGCCGAGATTGTGCCAATGCACTCCAGCCTGGGTGACAAGAGCAAACTACATCTCAACAAACACAACAACAACAAAATGAATACGGAGCAACTAAATCACTTTTTCCTCTCCCAAGGCTGACTGCTGGTCTCATTTGTAAAAGCATCTTTGATAGGCTGACATCTAGAAATGGAACACACTGAATCCATCTATCGATCTACAATATCTATGCACAGAGCAAAGTAAAGGTATGACAGCACTTTCCTGAAGCTTATTAATTTTACCCAGATATTATTAAACCCATATCCCATCTACCAAAAAGGGAAGTGACAGGAAACCAGACAGATTTGTCTGGGTATTACAGTCCCCAAATGCATAGTAGAAGATAAATGGATTTGAATCCATGTAATTGATTATTCATGAAAAAAAATCCATATTGCAGTAAAAACGATCAATTAGGGCCAGGTGTGGTGGCTTACACTTGTAATCTCCGCACTTAGGGAGGCTGAAGTAGAAGGATCACTTGAGCTCAGGAGATAGAGACCAGCCTTGGCAATACACTGAGACCTCATCTCTACTAAAAAAATAAGTAAACATTTTAAAAATCAAGCCTGTAATCCAGCCCTTTGGGAGGCCAAGACAGGCGGATCACAAGGTCAGGAGTTTGAGACCAGCCTGGCCAACATAGTGAAACCCCGTCTCTACTAAAGATACAAAAAATTAGCCAGGTGAGGTGGCATGCGCCTGTAGTCCCAGCTACTCGGGAGGCTGAGGCAGAATCACTTGAACCTGGGAGGCAGAGGCTGCAGTGAGCAGAGATTGTGCCATTGCACTCCAACCTGGGCGACAGAGTAAGACTCCATCTAAAAAAAAAAAAAAGTAGCTGAGTATAGTGGCACAAGCCTGTAGTCCCAGCTACTTGGGAGGCTGAAGGAGGAGGATCACTTGAACCCAGGATTTTAAAGCTACAGTGAGTTATGACTGCACCACTGCACTCCAGCCTGGGCAACAAAGTGAGACTGTCTCAAAAACTATACACTAGAATGGGAAAGAACTAAAGTATTTACCACAACTTTCCCTTTAAAAAGGTTCTTTGATCTTCCTCAAGTTATTGTACACATTTAAGATATCACCACCATACCACTGTCTGGAGAAAGCTGATATTCAGACATACTCATAAGTGAGGAGTATCAGAGCCAACCAAAAGGATGGAAAGAAAAAGGTCAGGAATTACTCCAGTAATTAGGGAGTAATCAGTAATCAACTCCCCAGCCTTCCAAAAAGGCTGCAAATATCTTTAAGGATATAAGCATTATGGTCGTCTCTCTTCACCCCAGACTTAAAAAGAATTAGGTTAGTAGCGTGGAATTCAGACTATGGATAGAATACTCTCATTAAGTGGGTTTGTACTGAAAGAAGCACATAGCCTGGCTTTATCTTCGTTAGCTTCAGCTATTCTGAGTAAGTTGTAAATATGGTTAAAAAAGGTGGCTCATGCAAGAGCAAGAGAAGCAAAAGCTTTTGAAGGAGAACCACCACCACAGACTTTGGGATCCTGGCAGGCTTTAGGGGACCAGGAGGTGGTACTCTACTAACACCTTGGCTTTACCTTAATTTTATATCAAATTAAATCAGATGGAACATATGAAAGCATTAGGCAAAAGAAACCACTTCATCAGCTGAGGCACATTTGGAAAATGGTATTTAAAAAAACCAAAAGTTCACAAAATCATCTGAAATATTCCTCAGGCCAATTTTTCTTTCTAGCCAAGTAGTCATTATCCATTCTACGATAAGTGTAGGTAATTAATGTGAAATGTAATTGTTCACATTCCTGGATGAACCTTTCCTGAAATGGAGGGTGGAGTAACAGATTACATGAAGCTAAACGATGGTGACACATAAGGAAAAAAAACCAAGCAACTTGCAAGGTGTTACAACTTGGGCTCCCACTTTTTTTTTTTAAGCTAAATGCTTTCAGATGAGAAGGAAAGGCTATCCTCTCAATATCCTGCAGGTGTCAGTGGAGGCATACATCTTTCCAGTAACTTAAAGGGTTAGGAATATGTAAGCGTCAACCAACCAACTGCCAATAGCAGCCAGCTATTAAAACCAAGACTTCAAACTAAAACGACTTGCTACAGTCATACAGTAAGTAGCAGAATGCGTATTTATACCCAGGATGACTGACTTCAGGCCCTTCTCTGCCCCCAGTGGTATGCCTGTCAAAAGAGGGAGAACTCTGGAAAAAGTCAATTTTTGATAAAGTCCTTTTAATGGAAAATGTAAAACCCCTTTCAACTTTAATGTACAAAGCCATATGTAACACTTGCACTTTAACAAAAGCAAGCCAATGTTTTAAAAAAATACATCATTAAATGTATATATGTATATATTTACATAGCATATTAAGTTTAATATTTAGCTTTAAAAGTTCACATAAATTTTACCAAAATGAGACAATTTTAAATAAATTACACCTTTTGAAAATGTTTAATTGTACAGTCAATAGCTTCAACAAAATATTGAAGTGTCTGTATTTAGTATCTATATACTTTATACTTTACAAATTTTACAATTATTTGGCAGTAATTTTCTGATTATGACATGACTGCTGTGCGATTCAGCAATTTCCCAGATGCAGGCAATAGCTGGTGTTTGTGTCCTATTCTCACAGTAACTGTCTCAATGTAGTGAAAAATATCAGTAATTTTAGTAAACTGTACAAGGTCACATTTACACTTGATCAACAATATAGCATAGAACTTTTTTATTTTTTACCAAAAATAAATACATCATTTTAAATCTGGCATTTTCACAAACATCATATACATTATAATACAAAACAGCTATATAGCGCTGCTTTTAAAATTCTGCTTGTTTTATAACATTGAATCACAGGAGCTGTGACATATGCTATACTGCTGCAGTGTCAGTAACAAGTAATTACTACAAAGAGAATTTCTTGGCACTGATGGTTTTATGAAGCTTAAGTCAGTGTGCATACATATCATCATTCAAGGTTAAGTAATCCCAGTTCAATGACCTAAAAATATCAAACTGGATCATACTTAATTTTCTTCCATATCCTCTACTTCATCCTCATGTATCTTCAAGGTTCTCACCATTTCTTTGACTGCATGATACAAAATATTTTTAACCTGAAAGAGAATGTTGATATTTCTGATCACTTAAGTTGGACAGAAATTAACAAATGACAACTTCCAGATTAAAAAAAAAATAAGAATTTTAATGAGGACCTAGGATAGCCAAATATAAGAAAAATGTTTAAAAGTGTTAAGGCAAAAGTTAAAATAAGGGACACTATAATTCATACAATTAAAAACATGTTGGTGTTAATCTTTGGTTGTTACCCTAATGTGACCAACTAGGCAATGACTGCCTGTTTTACATGTATCATATTTCTAAACATAAAAAGCCTGCAGAACAGGACCTAGTTAGAACACCCATCTCTTACCTGTAGTTTATCATCATAATTGATTTCTTCCTTCAAAAGTCTCAGTTCCTGTGTTAAATGAAATGACTCTACAAGATGTTCTGGAGACACAAAGTCTTCAGTTACCTGAATACAGCTGTGAAAATTCTGAACCTATCCCCAAAAGAAAAACAGTGAAATATAAATTTTAAAAGGTGTGGAGCAAAGAAAAGCCAAGTTATTTAAAATCAATAAACACAAGACAATTCTGTTGGAGAATTTACTTTCTCCAAAATATCGAATGGATTTTAAAGCAGAGGACCACATTTTATGAGAAAGTTATGTCACTGAAAAGCTTCATGTAAAGTGACTTTGTAAATGGAACATTTTTAAATGATAAAAAGAAAATAACTTTTCCAGGAATCCTTTGGAGAGGCTGATAATCAGATATTAAATTATCAATTTTTCAAGGTGGACTTTTAAAAAATGTGTTATTTTTAAAAACTACTAACTTAAAAGAATTTACGAGGCAATCTATCTGAGTATGTTTATTGTTGCTCCATTGGCTTTCAGGATTTTGGTCATTTCACTGTTAACTCTTAGAGAACAAAGAAAAGGAAATGAAACTTGGTTAGGAACTGGGATGGAAAAGGTAGTTCCAGATAGGTCTACTGACCTCAACTGAGTTTCAGACATATCCCAGGATTCTGGTTATCCGTGCCTTTCTTTTGTGACTTTTTTTTCAAATTAGCCAATTAAAGATACTCCTTCAATCACTGGTGACATCAGTACAACAGATTTTCAACAGTTTTCTCTCTCCTGACTAAACAGTTTTCCCAAGAAGCCAGTCAGTAGTCTTATCTGTTACTTGTTCAGCATTTACAAACTGACTTTGCACTTGACTGTTTCTTAGAGCTGCTTTCTATTAATGCTCAGTAAAACAACAGAGGAAGGCCCAAGCTGATCCAATCTGGGATTTGCAGTGTTTCCAGATTGTCTTCTAGTGATATTAAAAAATGTCATAAAAATTCCTGGGAAAGGAAAAATAATTGAAAAACTAAGCATTTAAAGTTACTCTAATTTTAAGTATGCAAAATAAATTTAATTGGGAGGAGTGAGATGGAGATTGTAAGTGGGAAATGGAGACTGTGGGAAAAAAAATCTAATTGATGATAGGGTGATGGAATTCCAGAGGGGCTAGAATTCCTCCTCTGGGCATAATGACCACCTGAACAGCTGCTGAAGTCTGCAGAGTTCTTTAACTCAAGCACTGTGCCTCTATTGATAACTTGGTAGCATAGTAAAGTAAACATTCTCTTTCTTTAATCATTAGGCTGTTGGTTCCTCTGGAGGATGAACATAGTGGATGCCTCACATTTTCAGCATTTCTGTACAGTCTCACTGGCTCTTCATAATGTGTCTGTAGAACCAGATGCTCTATTTCACAGAGCAGGAAACTATGGATGAGATGTTCAGCGCCTGTCCCAAGACAAATCAGCCAATAAATGGCAAGTCAACAGGAGCCCAACTCCTGTGATGTCTTGTCTAATAGATGCTTTACAGTCCTACTTATTAACTCTCATACAGCACATACAGTCTCCAAATGCCCGCTCTCCTTATGTCTTTGATTAATTTGAACTTAAGGAGAGTTAAGTCTTTCCAAAGTTTTAGCATGAAAAAACCTCTTGGTATATCTAACTCTAGCATGTCCTAAAATCACTTGTAGCTCCAAAATTTATACTTGTTTTTTTTAAAAAATAATTTCTCTTTACTGATATTCTCACTTTGTTCATCCATCATTTTCCTGGTTTCCGTTAGCTTTGAGCATATTTAAGCCAGTTGTCTAGTAAGTTCAATGTCTGGGCTTCCTGGGGAAGGTTTTTGCCAATTTATTTTCTCCCTTTGAATAGGCCGTACTTTCCTCTTTCTGTGTATGCCTTGTACTTTTTTGTTGGAAACTGGGCATCTGAACATAACAATGTGTTAATTCTGGTAATCATATTCTCTCCCTGCCTCGGGGTGTGCTGTTGATTCCTGAGAGCTGCATTCATGCATTCATCCATTTGTTCAGTGACTTTTCCAAACTGTTTTTGCAAAGGCAGTATTCCTTGTTGGGTGTGGTCACTGAAGTCTCTGTTCCAGTATCTCATTAATCAGCCAGTGACCTAACAGAGATTTCCTTAAATGTGAAAAATCAGCTGCCCTTTTCTTCATTAAGCAGTCTCTTGGATGCTGTATTCCAGAGTTCTGAAAAAAATTCATTCTGTCACGTCTTTGCCAGCTTATGGTTGTTTTAAAATGACTTTCACAACAGTGACCTTTATTAGTGCTTTCAAGATGCTGTTAGGTTTCCTAATGACCCCTACCTGATATATTTTACATAAAGGCTTGAGGGTGAGTTTGAAGAGCCAAGGTTCAGTTTTAAAGCAGAATACAACTAAACTTCTCATTTTGATTATTCCTTTTCTTTGCCACATTTGAGTCATTTATATTTCACTTCCTTGACATTGTCTTATTCATACTTGCCTTAAAGCATCAGTTGTAATCATAAGTAATGTTAAGAAAATATAATTTGTATTCATAGTAGGAAGGTTATTCTCTTGACACTGTGATTGCTATTTATTCAGTTCTTCATAAGAAATCAGTGTGGGAAGATTCTGTCAAGAAGTCCTTTTGGTCATATGAATACAGAGAATTACAACTTTAAAATTTTATAAACTCATGATAAATGACCAAACGCAATCAATTAAACTTAGTATTTTGGGGAAAATTTTGCTAAAGATTTTTTGTTAACTTAAAAAAAACTGTTGCTTTTTTAAAGTAAAGGCCACTCAACCTCGGAATACTACAGCTGAGATAAAATAAATCCTGGAGGTCAGGGTCACTGCTCTGTGGAGGGATGTACAGAAGTTTCACAGACTGAGTCCCAGTCTAAGTCTCCAATTCTAGAATAGTTCTTAGCATATAAACAGGGGTGTGGCTATGCTGCTTTCTCTCAGCTTGCTAAGATTATACATCGAGTTTCCTTGAACAGACGGCCCACTCTTCTCTCAATTTGGCTCTGGCAATGGTCATTGTTGACAGGCCAAAGAACAACAGAATGTTGTTTCTTCCCTAGCACTGCTGGCCTTTGTCATGTGGAATCACTTGGTTGAAAATATTTTGATAGGTGCCTTGGGTTGGAAGAGATTCCTATTTGTGTGGTTTCTAAAGTGTAGTCCCTGGACAGTAAAATCAACATTTTCCTGGAAACTTGTTAGAAATCTATAGTTTCAGGTCCCTCCCCAGACCCACTGAAATCAGAAACTCTGGTGGTGGAATATAGCTATCTGTTTTATCAAGCCCTCCATGAAATTCTAACGTATGCTAAAGTGTTCTTTATATTCTCACTTTGTCAGAACACTTTAGCATACGTTAGAATTTAGAGTCTGGAATTATTTTGAGGGCCACCTGTAGTCTACTGGAAGTGTTGCAGCCATGAACAGTTTTCAGAACTTCTAAGACCTTTATCACCACAGGTTGTAAGTAATAATGCATCTCAAACCCAAGGTAATATTGTAAACACTTATTACTTCCCTTGAATTTTCTCTTAAAACTGCGTTGCCACCAGTTGTGAATTGTGGACAACATCTTTTCAAGAGAGTATAGAGAGCTGTACTGTTGTCATCACACCACACAGGGGAGGGAAAGCAGAAATTCCCTTTTGTATAGCTGGCAATTTCTGTGCCAAAATATGTAGCAAAGAAGTTAGATCTTGTTTTGGATCACTCAGCAATTTAGTGGCAAATCTCAGAATAATTTGTCAGTCTAGGTTGTATATGCTGCCTTAGTGTATTCAGATATAACTTTTTTTCATAGATGAAATCTTTCTATAATCTATGTAAATTTTCTAACTATCTCAAAGAAAATCCATATAGTCATAAAGTGGATTGCAACCTAAGTAAACTTTTAGAAGTAGCCAAAGAAAGTATACATAGTAAGAAGTAAAAGTTTGCATGTTTTACAAAAAGCCCAATACATATAAATTATAGAAAGCCATAAATTTGTTTTCATCTACGCTTGTGAAAAAACATGTTATTGAGAATGTATTTTCAGGCCTTCAGAATAGAGACTTAATAATACAAACATTAAATGCATTATTCTAGGCATGGGAAGAGAGCAACGAAAACATGAATCTCTTCATTACATGCTTACATACTAGTTGGGGATTAAGACAATGAGCAAAGTGAGTAAATTATAAAGCATATTTGAAAGTGATAACTGAAATGGAGAAAAATAGGAAAGAGGACAGAAAGTTGGGGGACACAATTTGCAGCTTTCAGCTAGGGTGTCAGGGAAGACCTCACCAAGAAGGTGAAATTTAAGCAAAGCCTAAAAAATTGTGAAGAAGCAAGTCTTACAGATATCTGAGAGAAAAAGGATTCCAAGCAAAAAAGATGAACAAGCACAAAAGCCCTGGGGAGGAAACATACTGGGTGTGTGTGAAAGCAGCAAAGAGGGCAGGATGGCTAGAGAGGAACTAGGAGAGCAGTGCGAGATGAAGGCGGTGAGACAGAGGGGGAAGTGTGGGTATGTGTAGAGACATGTAAATAACCTAACTTTTTAATAAGGTCACTTTGAGCCTACTGAAAGACCACTCTTCCCAAAAAAGTAGCAGGGAGACAAGTATAAGCATGGAATCTCTTTGGGGTAACAATGATTGCATCTGGGGGAAAAATGTGAGATACTGAATTTTCACTGTGAACTTTTTACACTTTTGAATTTTTGTTTATGTATTACAATTTCAAAAGAAAAATATTAAAAAGTAGTCTTTTCAATAAATAATATTGTAACAGCAAAATGTCCATATGCAAAAGATTAAACCTCAATCCATACTATGCACTACATACAAAGATGAACTAAATTACATACCCAAATGTAAGTCCTCAAATTATAATGGGTCCAAAAGAAAATGTAGAAGAAAATCTTAGTGATCATAGGCTAGGCAACAATCTTGTAGATACTATGAAAATATGATCCATAAAAAGAAACTGATCAACTGGACCTCATCAAAATGAAAAAATCAGCCAGGTAGGCTGGCTCATGCCTACACAATCCCACACTTTGGGAGACCAAGGTAGGAGGATTGCTTGAGCCCAGGAGTTTGAGGCCAGCCTGAGCAACATAGCAAGACCCCATCTCCACAAAAAATGTAAAAATCAGCTGGGCGTGGTGGTGCACATCTACAGTACTAGCTACTCAGGAGGCTGTGGTGGGAGGATCACTTGAACCCAGGAGTTTGAGATTACAGTGAGCTATAACTGTGCCATTGCACTCTAATCTGGGCAATAGCAAGACCTTGTCTTTTAACAATTGGAAAAATGAAAAAAAACTTCTCTTTGAAAAGAGAAGGTACAGGGAAGGGAAATACATTTGTAAAATACATATCAGATAAAAGACTTGTATCTGAAATCTGCAAGAAATACTCAAAACTCAGTAAGAAAAAAAAGCAGCTAAATAGACAAAATATTTGAACACACATTTAACCAAAGTAGATATACAGATGGCAAATTAAGATATAAAAAGATGCTCAATGTTTAGTCATTAAGAAAGTACAAAGTAAAACCACCATGAGACACCACTGTACACTTATTAGAATGGTCTAAAAACAAAACTGACAGTAACAAGCACTTGTGAGGAAGCAGAGGAAATGAAACTCACAGAACCCTGCATTGGGAAATGAAAATGGAACAACCAATTTAGAGAACAGTCTGGCAGCTTCTTAAATTTAATCATACAATATAATATCACCAGGCAATCCCACCATTCAGTATTTACTTAACAGAAATAAAAATCTGTGTTCACATAAAACCATATACATGAATGTTTATGACAGCTTTATTATTGCCCCAAAAAGGAAACAACCCAAATATACTTCACCTAGCAAATGCATAGATTTAAAAAATGAAAAAAATATTCATATGACAACTACCCAGCAATAAAAAGAGACAACTGATAAACACAACAATAGGGATGAATCTCAAATGCATTAAAAAAAGCCAGACTTAAAGGGTACATACTGTGTGATTCCAAATTTATGGCATACTCATAAAAAAGGAACTATAGGGACAAAAAAGCAGGTTAGTTGTTTGGGTGGTAAGAGAGGTTGACTATAGAAGTGCAAGAGGGAATTTTTTTTTGGAGTGATGACATTGTTCTTCATTTTGTTTGTGTTGTTACCTAACTATGCATTTGTTGAAACTCACAGAACTGTACATTAAATAAGGTAAATTTTACTATATGCAAATTACATCTCAATTTATAAAAAATGACTGCACTACCTAGCTTAACTTTATGCATTTACATTTGAATACAGGTTAGCTGTTTTCTGCTGAGGCTAGAAGTCAAAGAAATGGTGTATAGGGTGAATGCCAGTTAAACATGAATCATAAATAATATGACATCTCAATCATAAGTCCATGGAAAAATATAAGCATTTAATCTAAATACATTTTTTTCTCTATCATAGAGAAGGTACATTTATTATTATGATATTTGTATTTTACTACTGTATCATAATGCCATTTGGGATCTAATAATGATGAATCTGACATGTCCTAAAACCTAAGCAACTATTACCACCTAAGTAGTATTTGTATGCAATAGGTCATAAATGCTCAACAGTCAATGACTATACTTATATAAAATGTGAGAAACTTTTCTTGATAAACTAATATACATCAGCTCCATCTCAATTACTGAGCAGTGGAAAAGGTGGAGAACCAACTCTTGAGGCAAGTCAGCTTTTTGAGGTTTCTTTGTGGTTTCCCTGGTTACCTTGCTAATACAAGAGCTAACTTGGGTTGTGGTAGCCCCATTCCACTGATAGGAATCCACTTGTGTACTTTTAATAAACATAATAACCCCATAACCCACCCCACCTATTCTATGCCATTTTTCCAGGTGCTGGAAAAATGAGGTATTTTATATATTTTTTAAAAACATTTTAAAATTCTGCTTTTGTAGAATTAGTTTTTTTTTTTTTTTTTAAGATGGGGTTTCACCATGATGGCCAGGCTGGTCTTGAACTCCTGACCTCAGGTGATCCACCCACCTCGGCCTCCCAAAGTGCTAGGATTACAGGTGTGAGCCACTGCGCCTGGCTAGAATTAGGTATTTTAAATTAGGTATTTATTTTTGTTTTTCTGTTTTGTGGACAGTTATATAAATTACATACCATCTTTCTTTAGACAGGCCCTTGCTATACTAGCATGCTACAGAGAGACAGGAGGTAGGCTTAAAGCCTGATAAAAAGTCTGCACACTGTGACCCCCTGCCGCATACTTTTAAGCCTCCCTATTCAGAGGTATATGTTACTAAGAGGCCTTAAAAATCAGATATCAATCTACGAAATCAGAGACAGTATACAAATAGAAATCTGGCTCATATTATTAAAACAACTTAAAATCTTAAGGTAATTATATGTCAGATTGCTTCAAGCACTGAGATGTCATTTTAATAAAGTCAGACTGGTGCAGGTAATTCGCTTATTTGTGTCTTATTTATACTAAGAGCAATTTCTTTTTCAAAACTAGTTCTTTCAGTCAGTAAAAGATATGTTAGAAATAAGTTTGTATATACCTGATGAAGGGCTCCTGCTGGTAAAACAATAGCATCACCAAGGAACTGAATAAGAGTACAGGTTCTGACTCCATATTCTTCAAGCAGCCTTTGGCGGAGCTTTTTGTTCACATACCAACTTTGGTCACGTATTGGATCATGTTCTGGTAGAACTTCAAGGCCTTGTTCTTTTGAAATCTGAAATATAAATTAAAATAGACACCCCAATTTAAGTAAGGAAATGGTAAATCCTGTTTGGTTAAATTTCATTTTTATGTGCAATAACAGTCTTTTCATTTTCAGAATCAATGGAACAACTGAATGAGCTTCTTCAGTGAAAAAATAACATTCTGCAATAATTTGGAAAGCCCAAGAACAACAATACAGCAATTACCGAAATGCTGTTAATAGAATGTCTACTACTTCCTTCTCACCACCTCCTTCCATCATGAAGTTTCCATCTATCTGGTTTCCTTCCTTACAACTGTTTCAAAAGTCTAGCACATGGACGAAGAACAGGGTAGTTGTTTCTTGACCAAAAGCCAAACCATTCATATGTATGGATTTCATAAACATTTACTGATCCTTTTTTAAGGTAAGTATAAACACAAATACCTTTACATGGCTATCCTTCTAACCCTTGAAAAATCAATTTCGAAGGACTCTTTAATCAGTGAAATAATCTGCTTTGGAAGGCACAAATTATCATATTTCAGATTAAAATTACAGGTAGGTAGTCAGGGTAAGATGGTACATAAAAGGCTAAACTCCTTTACTTCACACTGATTACAGAGACAGAACTTATAGCCTTTCAGAAAGATGATGTATCAGCACTGAAGATTTCTTAAAAGAAATCTCCGTAATTATTAAGTTTAAAAAATATCTGAGCAAGGGATCTGAAACAATTATTTCAGGTTGATATGTATATTTCTTTCAGAGTATATGACAACTACAGCAAGGTATGATTACTCAAAATTTGAGTCTACTCAAATAAGTATCATAGTATCAGATGTGATACAGTAGAGTCATTCCCTAGGTGAGCAGCCATAAATATCCATCAGATTCAAAGAAAATAAAGATCCTATCTTCTTTAGGTGTTACCATGAAACATTAGTTTTTATATCCTGCAACTCCAGATAGCTACTTTTTGCCACCCATCTAATATCTGGCTTATCAACAGATTAGTCCTTTATTATCAGGGAATGGAGGAGCACTATCGACTGAGAACAAATCGCCATTCAAAACCCTCAACATGAAACAGGCTTTCAAAGAGGAGCAAGAGAAAGAGGCTTTTGACTTTCAGCAAAAACCCCCATCTACCTTGAAGTAAAAATTATACAATGATCTTATATTGCTGAATGTCAGGCAAAGTTATGCTAAGAATGAATAAGTCATTGCTTGAGGTGAAGAGATGTTATTTGCAAACTAAATTATACCTTTTGGAGAAATTCTCTTATCTTGTCAACATCTTTCCCAGCATAAATATGCCACAGAGCACCAGGTATTTCACTTGAGTCCTTCAGTCTTTTCCTTAAAATGTCATCCAAATCTTCTTCCTCAAATTTCTTGAGTATTCCTGAAACGAAGGAGCACATTTTCAAATTGTCAGTGAAGACTACCAGAAAGCTAAGTCTCTAAAGCTGATCTATCAGAGCAGCAGAGTGCCTGACTAGGATCAATACTTTTTTTTTTTTGTTCCCCCAGGCTGGAGTGTAGTGGTGTGATCTTGGCTCACTGCAACCTCCGCCTTCCAGGTTCAAGCGACTCTCCTGCCTCAGCTCTTCAGTAGCTGGGACTAAGGTACGGGCTGCTACACTTGACTGGTGTTTTGTATTTTAGTAGAGGTGGGGTTTCATCATGTTGCCCAGGCTGGTCTTGAACTCTTGAGCTCAGGCAGTCCACCCACCTCAGCCTCCCAAAGTCCTAGGATTACAGGCATGTGCCACCGCGCCTGGCCAGATCAGTACTCTTTAAAAGGAGTCAAACCCAGTTATATATTCATAACTTTTAGGACTATAGTTAAGTGGGTACAAAGCAATAGTGATTTTCCCAGTTTGTTTTCTGCAAACCAAGATGTAGGAAATAGAATACTTAACAACTACTATGTAAATTTAACCACCTTCTTCCCTGTCCCAAGGGAGTGGTCCTAACAATGACTTATACTCATAACATTTCCCAACTTACAAAGGTCTTTATGGTCACTGTTTATTAGTTGGCCCCTATACCTACTGAAGAGTAAGGGATAACCTCTATTTTATGTCTGAGTAAAAAGGTTCCATGGTGAAAGGTTTTACTCATTACCATGACTAATGAATGGCAGGGCAAAATGTATTCTGATTGATTTCTAGGGGATCTCATATTTGATAATGGTTAATCTGTAATCAAACACAAATGTTTCATGAACAAAGCTGTGGTTTTGAGGAAAATCCAGCCATTCTTCTAAAATACTGACAAACTAAAATCCCTATACATGTAAGTTTGTACACAAAAAACTTTAGAAGTGTATAAACAAAAATAGTAACTGTGGTTATCTCTAAGTGTAGGACCACAGGAAGGTCCTTTCTTAAAAACTGAGTTTATGGCAGTGAACATTTAAATAAATGTTCTTTTAAAAAATTTCGTATACATTTAAGGAGTGCAATGGCAATTCTGTTACATGGATATATTACCTACTAGTAGTGATGTCTTGGCTTGCAGTTATCATCACCTAAATAATGTATATTGTATCCACTAAGTAATTTCTCATCACCCACCCCCCTCTCTTATCCACCCTCCTCTGAGTCTCCAATATCTATCAGGGATAAGGAATCAACCTAGGTGTCCATCAATAAAGAAAGACTGGATAAAGAATTGTGATGTATATACACAGTAGAGTAACATTTAGCCATAAAAATGAAATTATTACTGGGTAAGGTGGCTCACACCTGTAACTCCAGCAGTTTGGGAGGCCGAGGCAGGGGGATGACTTGATTCAAGGAGTTTGAGAACAGCCTCAGCAACATAGTAAAACCCCATCTTCACAAAAAAATTTTAAAAAATTAGCCACACATGGTGGCACCTGCCTGTAGTCCCAGTTACTCCATTGTCTGAGGTGGGAGAACTGTTTGCGCCCGGGAAGTTGAGGCTGTAGTGAGCCGAGATTGTGCCACTGCACTCCAGCCTGGGCAACAGAGCAAGGAAACCCTGTCTTAAAAAACAAACAAACAGAAAAACAAAAAAACCCAAAAAATATGTCTTTTGCAGCAAAACAACTCAGAAAGTCAAGTACCACATGTTCTCACTTGTAAAAAAATTTTTTAAAGAAAGCTGTTACCTGCTACAAAGTACACATTAAGCAGATGTTTCCTAACTTGTGACAGTAATCTCACTTTTATATTCAACCTTAGCTGCAAGCTTTTTTTTTTTTTTTTTTTGAGACAGAGTCTTGTTGGGTCGCCCAGCTGTAAGCATTTCTTATTGAAACATTTAGTAAGTGTTTACTATGTGCCAGCTACTGTCCTAGGAAGTTGGGGATTAGGGATAAGAAAGATCCATTCAAGAGCTCATGGAGCTAAAGAGGGTCCTAGCAAGTCTAGGCAAATAAACATCACAATATGGTAAGGGCAATCACATCAGTAAAGTCCTCCACTGTTATATCGGTGATGAAGTTTTTTCCCAGTCCATGGTAAAACAAGACAATTAAGGACAATGTAGAAAGTTGATCATAGAAAAATCATCCTCTACTCTGATGTCTTTCTCTTTTTAGTTTTTTGAGATGGAGTTTTGCTCTGACACCCAGGCTGGAGTAGAGTGGCAAGATCTTGGCTCACTGCAACTTCTGCCTCCCAGGTTCAAGCAGTTCTCCTGCCTTAGCCTCCCAAGTAGCTGGGACTACAGGTACCTGCCACCACACCTGGCTAATTTTTGTATTTTTAGTAGAGATGGGGTTTCACCATGTTGGCGAGCTGGTCTTGAACTTCTGACCTCCAGCTATCCACCAGCTCTGCCCTTTCAAAGTGCTGGGATTACAGGCGTGAGCCACCGTGCCCAGTGTATCTTTCTTATAGAGTTTAAAATGTTCTCTTTAAAAATGACAGTTGATTCATTTTTAAAGGTTTCTGATTCAGAAACCTTGGATTCGTTTTCTGATTTTTTCCTTTAAATTTTATTGCTCTGTAAATTAAAATAAAAGTACATGGGGTAGGGGAGGCATCCTAAGAGAATGACTGGCAAGAGCAGAGTAAGTTTACTTTCTTTAATGAAGACTTCTAAGGTGAATGATAATCTGAGTTACATTTGGAAGAATGAATACAGGAGTTTGCCAGGAAGACATGGAGGTAAGAGACACATTGCAGGTGAAGACAAAAGCCCGTTCTTTAAGTATTCCTCAGTGTGTTTTAAACATTATTATAATCCTAAAATGTTGCTTTGTGACCACATAAAAAGTGACAAAAACTTTTTAGATAAAGAGAGCCAAAGGATTATTTAAATTACTGAAATTCGGTCGGGCATGGTGGCTCACGCCTGTAATCCCAGCACTTTGGGAGGCCGAGGTGGGCGGATCACAAGGTCAAGGGATCGAGACCATCCTGGCCAACATAGTGAAACCCTGTCTCTACTAAAAATACAAAAATTAGCTGGGCGTGGTGGCATGTGCCTGTGGCCCCAGCTACTCGGGAGGCTGAGGTAGAAGAATTGCTTGAACTCAGGAGGCAGAGGTTGCAGTGAGCCGAGATTGCGCCACTGCACTCCAGCCTGGCGACAGAGCAAGACTCCGTCTCAAAAATAAATAAAATAAAATATTGAAATTCTCCTGAAATTTTTGCAAAAGAAATATGCTAGGAACAGAAGCTGAGGGATACGTATAAACAAAGATAAGGAAGAAAGTTCTAACTTTTAAGGACATGAATGAATAGTAATGGAGGAAAGCTGGTTAACTTCTGTATTGCACTTCTAACTTCTATAATGTAATTTCTAAGTGCTACAGGGAAAGATCTGAACAAGCTATAATGAGACACAAAGACTGTAACTCCATGGCATCACAGGATTAGAAAGGATAAATAATCTGAACCACACAGGTCACATTTCTGTGGCAGCACTCAGACTATAACTCAAGTGTGCCCACTGATTCTTAAATCTCTGGGGGATGGGGGTGGTTACCTATTATAGTCAATAGTGTGAGTTAAGAAAGCTGAGTAGCATAATGTAAAAATGAGTTTCTACAGTTTTGAAGGATTTTGGGTTGTGTATTATAAAATTGTAAAATGTACACAAAAGTAGAGTGAATACTATAATGAATCCCATGTCCCCAGCACTTAACCATTAAGCTATAGATCCATTCTGGGATCCAGATAAACAATTGATGATCTATTTCATGGCTGATGTCGTGCACAGAATTTCACAGAAAGTTCATGTGAAGTACAAAAGGTACAGAACATCTGAAACTCCAAAAAAAAGTCTCTAACTCCATAATGTGCCAGATTCAGAAGTGGTATCACAGAAGCAAAGGACTATATTCAAAGAGGTGGTGATCAGTGGTGCCATTTATTACAGACAGGGGTGAGTAATAAATGAACCAGAAAGATACACTGAATTATCCAAATGTGCATGAGTGGCAGCAGTAGCAATAGTAATTTCAGACTGGTATAGAACAAGACTGCAATGAGTTGAAATGTTAAAGGAAAGTGACAGAGATGGTAAAATATTTCTTAGAGGGTAGGAGCAAAAGCATGGAAAGGTTTAAAGGATGTTTACTTTCAAGAAAGCAAAGATATTCTTAGACTCTACTTCTACTGTAAAGAGAAAAAGCCAATGGAGAAGAAAAGGTTAAAGACCTATGATTGTATCTACGTCTTTATAAAGAACGGAGTAACTGACAGGGCATGGTTTCAGAAAGAAATTCAGGGAACAGAAATGAAAACCTATGTACTGGATAGAAAAAGGTTACTTCCACTTAAAAGACCCCCTTCTTCCTCTTTTTACTAGAGGAGAAAAAAGAATGCTTGAGGCACAAACCATGTTTTAATCATCTTTAGAGCCCTAGGACTTAGCTCCTATTCTTCAGTAAATGTTTAAAAGTAAGCTTAACTGTATTTTCATCGACACAATACTTAATGATAGAAAAGAAGTTAAAATATTCACTTTTAAAATTAAAATTTCACTTACATAAAAAACTAGGAAAATTATTCAGTCTTAAAAGTAATAATGGCTAAAATGCCCCTATATCCATTGCAATTATTTTTGAAATCTTTGCTGTTAAGTCAGAAGCTGATATTCTGGATAATACCAGTGAATGTGATTATTCAACTGTTATTCCAAAGGCTATTATTCTTTAAGTTTCTTTACCTGCTTTTGAGAGAATGCCATTTCCTTTTGCTATGCCAACATAGACTAGAATATTTACAACATCAGAAACTTCAATATGGAGATTTGTCGTTCCTATATCATGATCTTTAGCAGCAACTACACCTGTGTATAAAACAAAATTTTACTTGACAAAATTCTTTATATATAATAGTATATAATCAGATATTCCCCCAAATGAACTCTATCTGCATAATTTGTTAATTATAATTTCAGTTTTAGTTTCCTTATTACAAAACCTGTTCCCAAAGCCACAATCTATAAAACACGCTATTATTTCAATAATTACGTTTGTATTATACTAAAATGTCCTGTGGTTAAAAATCAAATTAATAAAAAAGTTAGCAGGTACTTAACTATATATTGGATGTTAATTCCTAACATGTTGCTTAACATAAAAAAGTGTTTCAATGGATTATTAAAAGAACAGATTTAGTAGAAACTAAAAATCATTAGACAATTTGCAAGAACAGAAATTTTTTTTTTTTGGAGACGGAGTCTCGCTTTGTCACCCAGGCTGGAGTGCAGTGGCACGATCTCGGCTCACTGCAACCTCCACTGCCTGGGTTCAAGCAATTCTCCTGCCTCAGCCTCCCGAGAGCTGGGACTACAGGCGAGTACTACCATGCCCAGCTAATTTTTTTTTTTGCCGCCCCAGCTGTTGCAATTTTTGTATTTTTAGTAGAGACGGGATTTCACCATGTTGGCCAGGATGGTCTCAATCTCTTGATCTTGTGATCTGCCCCGCTTCAGCCTCCCTAAGTGCTGGGATTATAGGCGTGAGCCACCAGGCTCGGCCTTTAACAGAAATGCTTAAAAATCCAATATAATTCCTACTTGGGAGAAATGTGAATATATATACCTACCATAGGCACTGCACAACCTGGGTCCTAGATCAGGACGTACAAAAAATCCTGGCAAATGAGAGGCCAAATTGAATTTTCCTTCTGGATTACAATATTCTGGCAATGGTAGACTTTTTAAAAGATCTTCGTATCTGAAGAATAACAACATTGCCTTCTTATAAATAAAAGATTTGCATTGGTAAGTATTTTCACATACATAATTTTCAAGTTGTTCAAAACACCAGACTGCCTTTCCATAAGACAGGTAACAATTTTCCTTGACTCAAGTGATACTGACTATAATAGCAATTCTGCTTCTCTAACCATTAAAATTAAAAGCTCCAACAGAAGGGAGGTCCCTAAACAGGGTCCTGTGTTCTTTAACATGAACATTCTTTCCTTCACTGTCCTAACACAAAGACATCCCCCATGCTGAGGCTACTGAGTTTTGTTGTCAATCGATCAGTCAGTCAGAGAGGGTCTCACTCTGTCCCCCAAGCTGGAGTGCAGTGGCACGATCTCAGCTCCCTGCAGCCTCTACCACCTCGGCTCCAGCAATCTTTTCACCTCAGCCTTGTGAGTAGCCGGGCCTACAGGTGCCTGCCACCATGCTCAGATAATTTCTGCATTTTTTGTAGAGATGAGGTTTTTGTCATGTTGGTGAGACTGGTCTCCAACTCTTGGACTCAAGGGATCTGCTCGCCTTGGCCTCCCAAAGTGTTGGGATTACAGGAGTGAGCCACTATGACTGCTCAGCCTCAAGTTATTTATTTTTAACTGAGAAAGAAAAGGCCTACAGGTCACATTTACAGTTACTTATCCTATCTCTGGGATAGTCTCAGCTCAGTCTCACAAAGTCAAAATGAAAAGTTTCAAACCTTGTTGGCATCATAGTCTTGAAGTCCTCTCCTGAAGGCCAATCTTTCAATTTTAAAACAACTGTTTCTCCACTTTTGTTTTTCTGCCGTTCTATAAGGAATGCAGTTAATTACTAAAAGGGTAATTTCTATCTTTTTATCTTTATTAACATTTGGAGAGAAAGAAATGTAAATGAATGAATGATTTGATTGTTGCACATTACATGCTTAATGAATGCTTGCTTATTGACTTATTACTTATGTAGTATTAAAACTTTTGTTTCTTTTATACATCAACAGAATTCATTCAATTATCCACTTGTAATATCTCAAAAATTGTTTTTAAAAATCTTGGTGACATCATAATATTACATTTACACTTTTAATTTTCAAAGTATTTTACATAAATAATTCAATTTTCACAAGCTTATGGAACTGCCAAACATTTCTCCATAAATAAAACAGTACAAACGGCATCTTTAAGGTCAAAGGAAATTAGTCTTAGAGACAGGGATTAGGACCCAATATTTTGTTTCCAATTACTTGTTTCTTTTTATTAGCCAACAAAGTAAAACAGATCTTTCAAAGACTAAAATCTGTTAAGTTACATTTGGAATTTATCATTTTGAAGGAGTACAACAGAGAAAATAGTAAAATAAAAACTAACATACTTGAAACTTCTTCAAAACCATCCCAGAATTCCTTAACATTGGTATTTGAAATGATGCTATCTTTGCAGTTCAGGAGATCTGCTTGCTGGTCTCCAAAATCAAGACTAATTGATTCCGCCTTCCATAGGCTAATGTTCATTTTCTTATGCACACCAGAAACCACTGCAGACTTATAAATAAATAGATAAATAAATAACAGTTAAAAGATATATAGACCTTCTTTATATCTTTTTTTATCTTTTATATCTTTTTATATCTTTTTTATATCTTTTTTGAGACAGTCTCCCTCTCTTACACAGGCTGGAGGGCAGTGGCCTGATCATACCTTAGTGTAACCCTTTGGGCTCAAGGAATCCTTTTGCCTCAGCCTCTTCAGTAGCTTCAACTATTAAATTTCAAGCCTAATGAGTGATTCTCTGAAAGTTAATGTCTCCTTTGAAATTACATAAATTCAAATTCCCTCAAAGCTTTCTAATAAGCCGGGAAATCAGTAATGGAAGATTTATAACTTCTAAAACTACAGTAAATGATATAAAAATATATCTAAGATCATCTGATGTATTAGTCTCAGGTTTAAAAAAAATTCCTGTATTCTAATGAACCAGAGTTCTGGAACAGAGAACCCAGTAAGCTAAGCTATGACTTAAAAGGCTGAGTGTGGCAGTGCATTCCTGTAATCCCAGCTACTACAAGGTTGAGGTGGGAGGACTGCTTGAGCCCAAGAGTTTGTGTCCTCCCTAGACAACATAGCAAAAGCCTGTCTCCAGGGGGAAAAAAAAATTAAGTGATTATTAGTATTCTTTTTATTTTTCTTTGTTTTTGTTTTTGCTTACTGTGCCATCTGGATAGCCTTGCTGTAGATTATTAGTATTCTTAAACTTGTTAAGGTAATTAAATTTAGGAACCACAAAAGGAGAATTATATCTAGGTTAGAGATATTTTTTTAAATCACAAAAGACATCTCAAAAAAGAAAAAACACCCTAAATTCTGGTTTACTACATTGTTCAATGTTCCATTAAACATTTTTTCAATGAGCTAATAATATATACAACTTTAAAAACAGGTCCAGGTATTAGTTAACTCTTGCTGGCAATTCACATATTAATTCCTAGTGCCTAATACCTATCCAATAACATCCTGCTATTCAGTCTTACGCTACCATTTCTTACAGTAATCAGCAACTTGTTAAAAGCAATTTTTTTTTTTTCAGAGTCTTGCTCTGTCGCCAGGAGCCAGGCTGGAGTGCAGTAGCAAGATCTTAGCTCACTGCAACCTCTGTCTCCCGGTACAAGCAATTCTCCTGCCTCAGCCTCCCAAGTAGCCGGTAATACAGGCACATGCGACCACACCCAGCTAATTTTTATATTTTAGCAGAGACAGGGTTTCATCATGTTGGCTAGGATGGTCTCGATCTCTTGACCTCATGATCCACCCACCGTGGCCTCCCAAAGTGCTGGGGTTACAGGTGTGAGCCACTGCACCTAGCCCAAAAGTTAAGTAATTTTTTTTTTTAAAGGTAAGGGTTAAGCTAATTAGTATACTAAAATAATTCAAAGCAGAATTCTCAGGCTATCACAATGATCTTTTATTGGGAGACAGGTTTTTCACTTTGTTGCCTAGGCTGAAGCATAGTGGCATGATCACAGCTCACCATAGCCTGGACCTCCTGGGCTAAAGCAATCTTCCTGCCTCAGCCTCCCAAGTGGCTGGGACTACAGGTATGAACCACCACGTCTGGCTAATTTTTGGTAGAAGCGAAGGTCTCACTATGTTGCCCAGGCTGCAATCAATCTTCCTGCCTTGGCCCCCAAAATGTGGGTATTATAGATGTGAGCCACAGCACCAGGCCTGTAAGGATTAGACTCCTTGGCACTGGTTTTATTCTCTTCTAACTCAACTTCTAATCCACCTTGCTGTCAGTTAGGACAAAATGTCAATTTAATTATACTGATACCACAATTAAAACTATCACCTACAGTATAAAAGTCTTTAGTATGATATACAAGGGCATCTCATGATCACTCCTCTAGCCATTTCTTTACACTACTCTCTCCCATGAACCCTAATCTATGTTGCAGATAATCACACCTCAGAGAGTTCCCTAAACACCTGATGTTTTTGTATATGTCAAGCCTCTTGTCCATCTAGCAAAAACTTCACTTAACTTCTAAAGAATCAATTTTGACTAGCCTTTTTGAACCAGTAATTTCCTAGCTTTGAGATTGCCTTTTCTGGGTTCTCATAGGACCTTGAACAAGTTCTTAAAACAACATAATTATGAAAACAATTTATTTGTTTGATTCTTTTCTATCTCAAAAGCCCACACAAATAAAATTTCAGCCCAGTAATGTCATCAGGGCTTCAAGAAGACCCAGGTAAAAAAGACATGCTACATCTTGTGTATGTGCAATGCACAGTATCTGTTTCTTTTCTGGGGACACAGATTCAGCTTTCATCAGATTTTGAAAGGGGTTAGTAATCTAAAAAGATCAAGAAGCATTGCACTAAAACGGTTCTTACTCATTTGTACATAGCTTACTCATTTTTATAATCTTAATGCCTATAACAAAGACTGGATCTTATTAGATGCTCAATAACATTTTCCAGAAAACAAGAAATTTAACAAAATGACATACTGTCATACAAATACTTAAATTTGTTGATAATTTTTGCATTAATGTAGTAAATTGCCATCTGAAATGTGTATCAATCATTATCAAAACTTTTGTCCAACAGAAAATCATATTAGAGGAGAATGAAATAATGTAGTTTGTCATTCAAGATTTGATGAACTAATTCATAAGTAAATGGTCTATATATAAATATTAAAGACAAAAACACCTATATAGGTTCATGAAAAAATGCTAATATTGATTAACATTTTAATAGTAGAAATAGATCTACTAACTGGACTAAAATATCAATCTAAAAAAGAGGAGAAAGGAACTACATTTTGTAAATAGAAGGTGTTACTACATGTCTGTTCTCTAACAGATCAAAAAATAACATAAAACACTCAATGCTCCCCTGTTAATTCATATTAAATCTGGCCCAAAACAGGAATTGAGAAACAATCATTCTAACAATCTTTTTGGTACTTTTAATATCTTACTGCCCCCGCCTCTATTTCTATCCCTAAGGAGGGAACCATTCTATTTAATAACCTTCAGTTCCAGCAAGAGTGTTCTTAATCAGACTAAAATACACACCTGTCCTTGTTTCCAACATTCTTTGAAAAGTTTCCAATTATTGCTATTCTTATAATCCTTAAGCCATAAAATACGCTTCTCACAGATCCAAGAGTGTGGTATATCACTGTACAATTTATTATTTTCATCCACTGCAGATATTCTGCTTTCTTCAGGCTCTTCTTTAAGCTCTGGTTTTACATTTATCTTGGAAGTTTTACTTGGTGGAATTTTGTTTTCAACAACTGAAGCAATTATGTCATCAAGAATGTTAGGCATAGTCCGTCCACTCTTGCTACTCTATTAAGGAAAAACAAAAATCTGTTTTTGAGAGAAAACATATACACTTTCCTCCCACAGACTTGTTTTTTTTTTTTTTTTAAACAATACCCCTACACTCCAGAATATGCAGTTATCTTAGTAGACATGACTTCCTATATTCCTGACAAAATGCAAACCCGAAGTTTGGTTGTGTGAGAACTGACAGGTCTGCAGAACTTAGAAGTACAGCCTTCCTGTCTTTTATATTATTATAGGCCTGGGACAGAGAACACAGGTAGGTGGCACCCTCCCATATATATATATATGGGGTGGGCGGGGGGGCAATCATGCCTGTAATCCTAGGGAGACAGAGTCTTACTCTGTCGCCCTTGCTTGAGTATAGTGGCGCGATCTTGGATCACTACAACCTCTGCCTCCGACGTTCACATGATTCTCCTGCCTCAGCCTCCCGAGTAGTTGGGAATACAAGCACACGCCACCACACCTGGCTAACTTTTGTATTTTTAGTAGAAACAGGGTTTCACCATGTTAGCCAGGCTGGTCCCGAACCCCTGACTTCTGGTGACCTGCCCACCTCAGCCTTCCAAAATGCTAGGATTACAGGCATAAGCCACCACGCCCAGCTCCCATATACTTTTGAAAGCAATTATACTGCTCTTCCTTTTTCCTGGTAAATAATTAAAGCAAAATTTAACTTCTAATTATTTTAAGTAACATATAACATTCACTTTCATGTGGGTTTTTCCCTTCACTACGCAAATAGTTTCCAAATTCTAAAGGTGTATCTTAGGGTTCTTCTGGTATCAAAGAGCTCCCTCCTCCACCTTAATGCCAGCTTTGAAGGTAAAGAGTGTTATAATGCAAATAGAAACATGCCTGGCAATTTGGTACACTTGATTTCATCTGCATATTGGTAGTTCAGAGCCAAAAACCAAGTCTCCAAATCATATCTATTTAAAATTTTTGCCCACATTAAAAGCAAAAATTTGGCATCACACTCACTGGGGCTCCCATTGAATATACTGGGGCAAAGGCAATGCCAGCATCTGTAGAGCCCACACGTAGCTTTCCAGCTGTTGTAGTCAGCAAATCCCGTAAGGTTGAGCCTTGTTCATTATTCTGGGACACAAGAGGTGATGTTCTGCCATTTGGAGATTCAGAGTTGTCTTGTTCTCTCTCTTCTTTAATTTGTTTCTCAAGGGTAAGTTCTTTGTTTTCTGAAATAAAAAATTTCACAGATTTTTGTTTTGTTTTGAGATGGAGTCTTGCACTGTCACCCAGGCTGGAGTGCAGTGGCGTGACCTTGGCTTGCTGAAACCTCTGCCTCCCAGGTTCAAACGATTCACCTGTTTCAGCTTCCCAAATAGCTGGGACTATAGGCATGCGTCCCCACACCCAGCAAATTTTTCTGTATTTTTAGTAGAGATGGGGTTTCACCATGTTGGTCAGGCTGGTCTTGAACACCTGACCTCAAATGATCTGCCCACCTTGGCCTACCAAAGTGCTGGGATTACATGCATGAACCACCGTGCCCCATCATTACAAATTTTATTTCTATTAAGCATGGTGCTAAAGTAGAGACAAAACTGGCCCCCTGCATTGTATAGTGGGAGATAAAAACTGAAGGCAGCATTGTGATTTATTGACCTAAACACAAACTTGAAGATGAGTTAGAGACTTCAAAATGGATTCAAACAATTTGAATATAAAAAGGCCTTCCTCAATATTTAAGATATGTTTACACCTGTCGCAAATGAAAAACATTATAGCAAAGACAGGTAGAAAATACAGGTAAGTTGGCTGGGCATAGTGGCTCACACCTGTAATCCCAGCACTTTGGGAGGCCAAGGTGGGCAGATAACTTGAGGTCAGGAGTTTGAGACCAGCCTGGCCAATATGCTGAAACCCCATCTCTACTAAAAATTAAAAAATTAGCTGGGTATTGTGGCACATGCCTGTAATCCGCGCTACTTGGAAGGCTAAGGCACGAGAATTGCTGGAACCCAGGATGTGGAGGCAGAGGCTGCAGTGAGCTGAGATTGTGCCACTGTACTCGAGCCTGGGCACAGAGTGAGACTCTGTCTCAAAAAAAAAAAAAATACAGGTAAGTTACACATCTAGTGCTCTGGTGGCTTTATCAATATGCTCATCCACAAACAATTCTGTAACTAACTTCCATATGTAGTCAAAGTAAGGCTAAGGCCGGGAGTGGTGGCTCACATCTGTAATCCCAGCACTCTGGGAAGACGAGGTAGGTAGACTGCTTGAGCCTAGCAGTTCAAGAACAGTCTGGGCAATATGGCAAAACTTCATGTCCACAAAAAAAAAAAAAAAAAAATTTGGCCAGGCATGGTGGTTCACGCCTGTAATCCCAGCACTTTGAAAGGCCGAGGCCGATGGATTACTTGAGGTAAGGAGTTTGAGAACAGCCTGGCCAACATGGTGAAGCCCTGTCTCTTCTAAAAATAAAAAATTAGCTGGGCACAGTGGTGCATGCCTTTAGTCTCAGCTACTCGGGAGGCTGAGGTAGGAGAATCGCTTAAACCTGGGAGGCAGAAGTTGTAGTGAGCTGAGATCGTGCCATTGCACTCCAGACTGGGCAACAAGAGCGAAACTCCTTCCCTCAACCCCCCAAAAAGAAAAAATTAGGCATGGTGGTACATGCCTGTAGTCCCTGCTATTTGGGAGGCCAAACTGGGAGACTCACCTGAGCCTGAGAGGTCAAGGCTGCAGTGAGCCATGATTGTGCCACTGCACTCCAGCCTGGGTGATAGTCTTAAAACAAACAACAACAAAAAGGCTAGTTCCTAATAAGTGAAGACAAAATGTTTACATTGAACCTAAACCATAATTCAAGCAAAAGACCAAAGTAAATTATTTACCTTAATATTAACGGTACCTGTACAATAGTACATTGTTGGTTAGAAATACTATACTCCTTGGAAACCTGGATAGTTATCAATTAAAAAAAAAAAAAAAGAAATACTATACTCCCCTCACATATACCTAGATAATCAATTATGTTTACCTTTTTTTTCCTCTCTGGCTTTTTGCTCTGCAAGATCTGCTAACCAGTGCAGTGGTGACTGAGATTCTGGAGGAGTTAACTTGTTATCTGTGCCTACATCACTCTCTGGGCTGCTGCTGCCATTTTTCTCAGACTTCTGAGGAGTATTTTGCTGCTGAGACTCAGGCATGCACAGAGAAATTTTATTACCATGATTAAGAACATTCTGTAAAACCTACAAAGGTAGAACAATTACATTTTTAAACACTTTCTTCAATTATTCAATTAGTAGCATAGATATAAGAAATTTACATACAAACAGAAAACATAAGTCATACACAAGTCCTATATCAAATTTCAAATACGTATCTTTAACCATAGATTTTATTTGAATAATCAGATTCTTTACTCACTTGAGATACACCATTCATTGCAGGAAAATTTCCAGCTTGTAAATTCTGTTTGTTAGTACAATGACAATGAGATTTAATACCATATTTTTCCCTAAGAGTGTGCATGGCATCTAGAAGATCTGTCAAAACTACAAAATAAAATGGTAGTTAATAAAAAGATTACCACTAGCTGTTAATGCTGTAAAAATTTTTTACTTACAATATTTTATATTATAATATGGAACAATGGAAGTTTTCCGGTGCCCTTTAAATTTCTTACATTTTTCTCCATTCTCTTCCATCTATTAAAGATTTGATTATTCAACCAAATTTATGTTCTCTATTCTTTTCTCTCTTACCTCTATTAAAAATTAGATATGCTCAAAATCTGTAAAAAGCTTTCATTGGAAATCTAATAGGCTTTTTCATTACACTCTAGCTTTCCCCTTCTAATGGTGAACTTTCTTCATAACTGAGGCTTGGACTTATCTTCTGATCTTTATTACACAGAGTATTTCCAATAACTGAGCAAGATAATTAATCAATAGTAGTTAAAGCTTCTCTCTCTCCATCCTGTTATACTTCTAGATACTCCCTTAAGTGTTCCTTTAAGTTTCTGGAGCAACCAAGAACAGTTATATTACATGAAGAAGGTATATTTATACTTACTAGAACCAGGTATAATTTGGGTTGGCATTAAATGTTTGTGATCATGAGGCTGTCCCTTCACACACTTCATCCAAGCATATAGTTCTTTATCTGTAAGATAATACACCTTGTTGTATATCACACTCATGGTTTCATAATTATAAATTGATGGTGTAAAGAACGTAATGATTCTATAAAATGTCTCACTGGCTAGAGTTACAGCCAATGAGGAAAAAAAAAATTAAAAAAAGAAAATGTCAATGATATGCTTTAGAAGTTTGGTTTTGAAACAAGTCAGGAAAAACAGTTCCACCATTCTCTGAATTTTGTAAAACCAGTGATGCAAAATGGATATAATAGCCTTTTCTAAAATTACCAGTTATTGTTGTTATTAGTCACCTCCATCTTCTCTGTAGCTAATCTCCTTTTATCTCATAGCTATTTTCTGTGCCAGACAGAATTTTTGCCTGATCCTAGTGCATCAGACTGACACAGTTTGAGATGACTGTTAATTCATTTTCCTCTTATGCTTGAAAGACATGTAGAGGAACATGAGACATGTGAAAAAGCTGGCACCACATAGTTATTAATTGCTATTGCTGACTTCAAATAAGGTTTCATCCCTAAAGTTGCAAACAATTAAGGCACAGCATAGGGCATAACATAAAGATTAAACACGTTTGATAACTTGATCTCAAGAACTTTCTCTATAAATTTAGTGACACAGACAGCTACTTTATGAGGTAGCTATAACAGCTTCAGTGTCACAACACTCAATAAATTCAGCATTAAAAAATCTAGAACTGGGCCAGACACAGTGGCTCACACCTGTAATCCCAGCATTTTGGGAGGCTAAGGAAGGTAGATCACTCGAGGTCAGGAGTTCAAGACCAGCCTGGCCAACATGGTGAAACCCCATCTCAACTAGTTATAAAAAAATTAGCACATGCCTGTAATCCCAGTTACTTGGGAGGCTGAAGCAGGAGAATCACTTAAATGGGGCAGGGCTGGGGGCCGAGGCTGCGGAGAGCCGAGATTGCACCATTGCACTCTAGCCTGGGCAAGACAGCAAGACTCCATCTCAAAAAAAAAGAACTATTATTTCATAAAAATATACATTAAATTCATACCCAGTCTAAAACTGGTTACCTTTAAAAGCTTTGACTTTCCTCTGCAAAACCTATGTAACTTGCAAACATTTTATCTATTGCTTATATTTTAGAAATTTATGTTGATTACCACTATATGAAGCTATATATTAAACCTATTTGGCTGGGTGCAGTGGCTAATGCCTGTAGTCCCAGCACTTTAGGAGGCTGAGGCAGGCGGATCACGAGGTCAAGAGGTCGAGGGCATCCTGGGCAACATGGTGAAACCCTGTCTCTACTAAAAATAGAAAAATCAGCTGGGCACGGTGGTGGGTGCCTGTAGACCCAGCTACTCGGGAGGCTGAGGCAGAATTGCTTGAACCCAGGAGGCAGAGGTTGCAGTGAGCTGAGATTGTGCCACTGCACTCCAGCCTAGTGACAGAGCAAGACTCAGTCTCAAAAAAAAAATCTACTAGACCTGTTTTATTACAATATTTAACAGTAAAATAGATATACAGATAGCACAGATAATAACCCAAGGTATAAGTTACACTTGAAACAATGATATGGTAACTAACAGACTATACTTTAAAAATTAATACTACTATGCAAATAGCAGGCTGGGCATGGTGGCTCATGCTTGTAATGCCAGCACTTTGGGAAGCCAAGGTGGGCGGATCAACTGAGATCAGGAGTTCGAGACCAGCCTGGCCAACATGGTCAAACCCTGTTTCCACTAAAAATACAAAATTAACCAGGCATGGTGGCCCATGCCTATAATCCCAGCTACTCAGGAGGCTGAGGCAGGAGAATTACTTGAACCCAGGAGGCCAAGATTGTGCCACTGCATTCTAACCTGGGCAGCAAGAGTGAAACTCTGTTTCAACAACATAGAAAAAAAGAAAAAGAAAATCAGCAGCAATAAAACAATTTAGTTTTAATATAAATACTCTATCTTATTCACAAAAAGAATTTATAGTAGCTTATGTATATATACATACATACAACACAGCAAAATAAATTAAAATTAACTTTTTAAATTTGGCAAAGGAAAACCAACAGTAATATGAAACCAGAAAAAAGGAATTTGAAATGCATGTCAGGTCGTCAAGTTTTATAACAACTGAAAATGTCAAAATACATTTATTACTGTTTCATATTTTACTCATATTAACATATTTATTGCATATCCCAGATACACTTAACTATAGATGTTCAGCTATGCTTCCACATTTGCTCAGGTTTCTTTGGTAAGAAAGGGTAAGAGACTTTGGTAATCCTATCAATAGAACATAATGATTGTTAATCATGGTTCATCTACCTGATATACTACTCTGAAAAAGCTGCCTGAAATGAAAATGACATTCACTACTTTGAGACAATCTATGCTAAGTACTTCTAATGCTTCCACAATTCTAATCCTCTTATTTCATCAGAAGTCTACTCCTAACAAAAAACTCAATACCAGTTTTAGGTAGTCACTTCCAAAATTGCCTTGGATAATCTTTCTAAAACACTTTTGACTCATGTTAATTACTTCCTTTTTGAGCCAGGGTCTCACTGTGTTGCCCAGGGTAGAGTGCAATGATGTAATCACATCTCACTGCAGCCTCCATCTCCTGGGCTCAGGTGATTCTTTTGCTTTTTTTTTTTTTTTGTAGAGATAGGTTTTTGCCATGTTGCCCAGGCTGGTCTTGAACACCTGGGCTTAAGCAATCTTTGGAGGCCTGCCTTGGCATCTCAAAGTGCTGGGATTACAGGCATGAGCCACCATACCTGGCCCACTTCCTTTTTAAGACTTGATATTACTTCTATCTGTATGAACAAAGAGAACACTGTTTTTGTGATAACTATTTACCCAGAAATTAGAAATAATTGAAAAGCTGTTTCCAAATTATAAAGATTTCTTTTCTAAAAACTGGAGTCAGGCTGGGCGACATGATGAAACCCTCTCTCTATGAAAAATACAAAGAAATTAGCCAGGTATGCTGGTATGTGCCTATAGTCCCAGCTACTCAGGAGGCTGAGGTGGGAGGAACACTTGAGCCTAGGTGTTCAAAGCTGCACTGAGCTGAGACTGTACCACAGTATTCCAGCCTGGATGACAAGGTGAGATCCTGTCTTCAAACAAAACAGAAAAATGGGGATAAATAGGGAGGGTGGCAGCATATTCTTCAACATTTTTATTTGTATGCTACAGACTAATATTTAGAAAAATCAATTTACATTTACACTAATAAGTATTCAATTGTGACTTATACGGTATGATACTGTAATTCACAGGTCCTAGAATGACTTCAGGCTTCTACATACTGCAGTCTTTTAAAAAAATTTTAAAGAGAGACAAGGTCTTGCTCTGCCCACTACACTGGAGTGCAGCGGTACAATCAAAGCTCAGTGTAACCTTGAACCCCTGGGCTCAAGTGATCCTCCTGCCTATGCTTCCCAAAGCACTGGGATTATAAGCATGAGCCATAGTGCCCGGCCCACACATTGAAATCAAAGCAACAAGGCCTAACCTAAATTTGGGCTACATTAAGGAACTGACTGAAATGAGAAGATGGATACCCTCAAGAGGCTAATGGGTGTAGATGCAATTTAATTCCAGAAAAATAACCATTAATAAACTGTGATTACTTCTCCTCTTAAAAACAAACTAAAAAAATTCCTTAATACATTAATAATTAAGGAAGGTAGGAATAAAAAAAATCATCTCATGTTCTAGATTAGTGATCCTAAAAAAAATTATTTAAAAACTTCTATTTATATAAACTTATATACCAACCTCTAGAACTCTTTCTTTCTTTTGCCTTGTAACAATCTAAGCAGACCACAAATCCACATTTTTGGCAGACCCAGTGAATGTTAAACAATGTTGCTTCACATGCATCACACATCTCTCGGACTCCTCTCACTGCTCTTTTCCAGGCAATTTTGGCTGAAATACAGAAAAAACAAAAATTTTAAAGGCAAACATGCTCTTTTCCAAGACAATTTTGGCTGAAATACAGAAGAAATAAAAATGTAAAGGCAAACCAAGAACTTTCTAGGCTATATTAACTGAAGACCAATAGATTTCTTGAAGTAATTAGTAATTCTCTTCAGAAGACTCACAAATGATCATAAGTGAATAATAAAAATGGCTTATATCTAAGGCAGGGTTTCTCAACTCTGGCACTTTTCACATTTTCAGTTGAATAATTCCTTGTTTTGAGGGATTATTCTGTGTACTGCAGGGTGTAGAGTGGCATCTGTACCCTCTATCTACTAGATGCTTGGCAGCATATCCTTAACTCCCTCAGTTATGCAACCAAAAATGTCTCCAGTCATTGCTAAGTGTTCCCTGAGGGGCAAACCAGTAATTTTAAAGAAGGGAAGGAAAAGAAGCTAGTGTTTAGAGCATCTACTACGTTAGGTCCTATTAAGTACTTTACATAAGTTAACAAAATTAACATAGCTACCTTCTAAATAAATTAATGAAATAGTTATCTTTCCAATTTTATAGACCTGCCTGATATCCAGAGAGGTTATTTGCCAAAGCTAACAGTTAAACAGGAAGTAAAGCTGAGATTCCAATACAAATAATTGGGGTAGATTATGTCTTTATAGGCCAAACGTTGAAATTTCACAATATGCATCCAAAGTGGGTTTAACACATTAACTTATGTTGCAATGGCAGAAACAGCAAAATACTATTGTGATTTCATAAATGGTTAACTGACTCAATTTGCCTTCTATAGGAAAATACATGTAACCTTAAATACATATTGGTACATTCATTTGTAAAAAGGTATCATTATCATAATTAAAAATCAACAAGATAAGATTAGGGATTTCTTTCATAGATGAAATATAATTCAGAGAGAAATTCTTAAAATTTGTACAGTTCATATTATATTTAACTTCCTTACCATCCTTTTTCACCCACGACAAAGCTGTTTTTTCAGATGTTACTAATTGACAGAACTTATCACCTATTATATCCAAGATATATTTAGAAGTTTCTATATCTAGTTCATCATCTTCATAATTTTCATGTGTCCACAAACTCATAGCTTCATCATCATATTGGTCAGGAGAAGAGAAACCATCTATCCTAACTACTCCATTTTTACTAAATGACAACCTGAAATATTAAAACATAAAAGCATTAGGTACCAACATATTAAGACAACGTTAAGTCCAGTTTTTAAAGTTGTAAATTTATAATTGTTTATACTGCATTATAAAATATGAATTACATTGAAAACAGGAATACAGGTTAATTCTTCACACACTAATTATTGAATTAATTTAAATAGCTAATAGATGTTATGCAAATGGCAATAAGTAGTGCCAGTCTTTGGTTATTTCAAGAAATAAAATCACATATACTTAATTACTTAACTCCAACAAAATAAACTGTTTAAGTGTTTGATGAGTAACAAGAGTAAAAATGTGGGCCCAATGTTGCCCAGAGCAATGCTATTATTTTATACATAACCTAAATCAGGAATCACTAAAGCTGAAATGGCCTAAAATCACCTTAAGACTTTGACCAGGAGGACTTTAAAAATGCCGACTACAGATACATTTTCATTCACTGACACATTATTAAAGTGATTTAGGAGAACAAGAATGAAATTCTTAATAATTTTATAGGAACCGCATTAATGTGCTTACTTGCTCTGAGCTTCTGGTGTCCAGGTATCTACTCTATTCAGAGAAGTTTATGGTAAATGGAAGGCAAAACTACCATTTTCTTACTGGCTGGTGGTTATTCCTCAATTATCTTGTACTTAACTCTCTTTACTCTCAAATAGGTGATGTCTAAAATACAAGTCATACTGTATTTTTCATATGAACAGCAACACTTCTTTTATTCCTATTTTATGTCTTTATTATCAAAGTTTCCGTCTTTTTAAATGAAATTTCTCCTTTTGTCATACCCCAGCATCTTATTTTGACTTTATGTTACAATCTTGGCCTGAACATTTCTTTCCTTCAGACCTAGATTTTCTTATCACCACAAACCTACTTTCCTTTTGATTCCTTTTTTCATCTTTTCTGCACTTCCATATGTACTACCTCCTATAATTATTCCCTGAAGTTGTCTGTCCTTTGGAGACTGCTGGCTACAAAAGAAGAAAGATAACTTGGTCCATTCTTATCAATACGCATTTTTGGATGTCTATACTGGCTACCAGCATATTGTACTAAGCAGAATAAAGTGTCTCAACTACTTCTTCTTCTTTTTTTTTTTAATAAGGTGGGGTTTCACCATCATGGCCAGGCTGGTCTTGAACTCCTGACCTCAGGTGATTCACCCACCTCAGCCTCCCAAAGTGCTAGGATTACAGGTGTGAGCCACCGCGCCTGGCTGTCTCAACTTCTTAGGAAGATAATTACAGCTAACTATAGAGCATTTCATATGTGCATGGGACTACACTAAGGACCTGGGATACTTTATCTCATTTAACCTTCATTAAACCTCTCTTAGGTAGGTACTAACATTTACGTTTTGCAGAAGAGACAGGCTTAGTTGTAGTCCTACCATAGTTAATAAACTCATATAGAAACTAAAGGACAGAGATGGAATTTACAACTAGAAATGACTGATTCTGGAGTGTGACATGTTAATTAGTCTTTACTGTCTGAGTTATCCAACTATTCTTTCTTTTTTTTTTCCCCAACTATTCTTTATTTGAACTCTTACAAGTCCACCTTTAAGTTTTTAACTTCAAAATATTTGGTAATATCTATATTAAATTACTATATAGGTTAACAACTGTTAAGTGGTTTTCATATTTTACTACAATAACGTTAAAATATGACAGGGTACTCACAAATCCTCCTTGTCATTTTGTAACTTTTTTTTTTGAGATGGAGCTTCACTTTTGTTGCAGCAATGGTGCAATCTCGGCTCACTGCAACCGCCACCTCCTAGGTTGAAGCTATTCTCCTTCCTCAGCCTCCCGAGTAGCTGGGATTACACTCATGTGCCACCATGTCTGGCTAATTTTGTATTTTTAGTAGAGACAGTTTCTCCATGTTGGTCAGGCTGGTCTAAAACCTCCGACCCCAGGTGATCCACCCTCCTTGGCCTCCCAAAAGTGCTGGGATTACAGGCGTGAGCCACTGCACCTGGCCATTTTATAACTTATCTTTACAGCTACAAATGTTTCACGTATGTCCGACAAAAGTATGGGTACCACAATGTAATGTAATGGCTTCAGTTTAACTGCCTAGATTACTTACCTAGATTTAAAGTCTCTGATTATTAGCTAAAGTACAGACAGAAATACTAAATTATTTTGGCCAAAGTATAAGACATTTTTAAAAATCCTTAAATAAAAAACTGTTATTTCCTATCATGTTCTTAAAAAAAATAATTTTCTTATTAAGAATAAATCTCTCAGAATAGAAAGGTCATATGAAACATGAGTAATAAGGTATTTAGTTCAACAGTTAGAAATTGTTAAAATTTAGTGCAAAAATGTTTAATGCTCTTTTATAATGTTTCAGAAACATGGAGACTCAAAGACTCAACCCCCCCATCCAAAAGGGACACTCAGAATAACCCTATCATTTCCACTATAAAATCAATATATTTTTTTCCTGATTTCATATTTTCACTTACCGTCTAAAGTAGTAAAATCTACAAAATACTGGCGAGTGAGCTGGTTCTTCTCCTTTTTTACTGCGAATAAGTCTGCATTCTCGGCACTTTTGCAAATTAGGCCCTATCTCACAGCAGGAGTCATCCTGTAAAAAGGATTCCCCAGTTTGCTTCAGCTTCTTGACTTTACGCCAATCTTTTAATACTGAACGAGGAATGCCAGCTGTAAAACCAGTAGGAAAGTTTTAGCAAGATTATGCTTTGTAGACAGTTAAACTCCTTGAGATGAAATTCAAGTTAGTTATATAATTGTGATAATATAGTAAGACTGTAGTAAAGAAGCAAAGACATTAAGATCTCTAGGTACCAACTAATGACTAAAAAGTCTGCAGCAGCATTTCTATTTACTTACTATCCAATTCTACTAACCAAATGAACCACTCTTATGTCAGTGTACTGAAAATGCAGAACTGAGTTTTCCAGCTAACTGAACTCTTTAAATATTAAATATTCATATAGTATAATAGCAAACATGAGAATTACTTATATACTGTGTATATCAGTAATTGAAAATACAGGCCTTCTATATCAAAAGTTGGTTTATGTAGAAGAAAGCTCTTTCAAGATCCACACCAAGAACATAAAGATCAAAGATTTACTTACTTAGAAACTACAGGCTGGGCTGGGAGCGGTGGCTCATGCCTGTAATCCCAGCACTTTGGGAGGCCGAGGCGGGCAGATCACGAGGTCAAGACATTGAGACTGTCCTGGCCAACATGGTGAAACCCCATCTCTACTAAAAATACAAAAAAATTAGCTGGGTGTGGTGGCACGCGCCTGTAGTCCCAGCTACTCGGGAGGCTGAGGCAGGAGAATTGCTTGAACCCAGGAGGCGGAGGTTGCAGTGAGCTGAGGTTGCGCCACTGCACTCCAGCCTGGCGCCTGGTGAGGGAGTGAGACTCTGTCTCCAAGAAAAAAAAAAAGAAACTACAGGCTGGTTTCAACATATTTCTATTGAAATATATAATCTGATTTTCCAGGGTAGTGTGGCTCATTAAGACAACTGGTAATTGTATTAAATCTGTATTTGGGAGAAGAGGTGCTAAGATATTTCCCCTAACATCTTTCCTTTATTATAATACCCTGCATTTGTTATCAGCATACTGATGGCAGCAGTATCTTTTAGAAAAATAAAAGAGTTTGAAGAAAGTAAAGGAAAAATAAATTAACTTGGCTACCTCTATTGATGAAGGAAAAAAAGGCATCAAAAATGTGAAAAGGACAAAACTCTAATGAACTATCCAGTCTAATATGTGAAAAAAAAAAACAACTTATTTACATACTCTACATCATTGCTCCACCACACTTACTGATTTATGCTTAATAAGTATAACACTGGCCGAAGTAATCATCATCTAGAGAGTAGGAAGAATTTCTAGACAGGATCTTCAAAAATTAAATGTTCATTAAAATTGTAAAAAACATATTCATTTCAAAGCAACCTATGTTGGGGTCCAGGCACAGTGGCTCACATCTGTAATCCCAAAACTTTGGGAGGCAGAGGCAGGCAGATCACTTGAGGCCAGGAGTTCAAGATCAGTCTGGCCAACATAGTGAAACCCTGTCTCTACTAAAAATACAAAAATTAACCAGGTGTGGCATCACACGACTGTAATTCCAGCTACTGGGAGGCTGAGGCACGAGAATTGCTTGAACCCAGGGGAGGAAGGTACAGTGAGGCAAGAGCATACCACTGCATTCCAGCCTGGGTAATGGAGTATTTATTTTCTGTTTAAAAAAATATGTAAACATGAAAATCAACAGGAATAGAAAAAAATAAAATAAAATAAAAATTTAAAAATATGTAAACAAAATAAAAGCAAGCTATATTGGGATCAGCAGTTATTTGTTGGCTCTAACTTGTAAGTGTACTTACTGCACCCATATAATGTATCTGTATGTCAGACATTAGATTTACATAGTTTGCTATTTCTGTCATGCTGAAAGAATAAACTGTATTTCCTACCCTTGCGTTTTCTAATCATGCCCAATGTGTGGGTCAGAGGTGCAGCAATTCTCCTGAGACTACATACTTCTTGCAGAAACTCAGAAAGTACTGTGTTTAAATAAACTATATAGAATGGCCCATTTGAAATCAGGTCCAATTATTAAGCACTTCTAGAACTGCTGTCTCGTTCTTAACAATTACATGCTTTCCCCTCTTCTGTCTCTAACTTAGGGCAAGGAACCATTTGGCTTAATCCACTAGAGAAACACCCATGTGTATAACCACATACCACATCTCCCATTTATGGTATAAACCCATTTCCAGAAGACTTTTGTAAAAGGTTTCTTATTTCCTCCATTGTGCAAAAGACAAATTTTTCCTATGAACTGTGTAAAATATTCAGAGCTTTTACAAGTCAGAATGAATGACAGAATTGTTACAAGGCTGATAAATTTTTATTTGGTATACTTGCTTCTAGTCATCTATTCACTTTCAATTTATTACATAGAGTAAACTAAATACAGTTGACTTCTATTTTTATTATATGCCTTTAATTCCAGATAATGGAACAGTTCAGAGTATGGATCACCATACCACTGTGAACAATTTAGGTATTATAGTAAAGAATCAGACATTTCAAAGCAAATCCCAATTATGTGACACAAAATAGGCACTTAGAGCTTTTTTTCAATAAAAGAATAAATGAGTACAAAGACATTAAGGCAACATTCATAAGGAGAGCTTTTGATGTTACTATTTTTGCTTCTAGATGAGGCCACACATGACTGCAGCTATCTGTACAACAGCTTGTAGTATTTGTACAATAAATTTTTATTGTACAAATATAATAATTTTATTATGCAAATACTACAATAATTGTATTGTACAAATACTATGTACAAATACTATGTAGTATTTGTACAATAAATAAAACTTCATCCTTCATTTCCATATATATAATTTACTGACAATATATAAAATGTAAGTTTGAGATCAAGACACTTAGTCAACAAAAAATACCTAACTCAATGGATAATTCTTCATTTATAATAAGAACCTTAGTTCTCTATTAGCAAATCCACAAATAGCTACTCTAACAGAAAACTGGGGAGGAAGAAAATAAGAGCCAAATACATGCTGAACATTAATCTCCGATATGCCACCCCCTTGAAAAAGTATTATTTTGGAGATACAGAAATTATTGTGATCATTAACCGCTGGTTTTGTGTATCACAGAATTTATATATTTAAATATACTGGCAATTTCAGATCATAAAATTAAATGTAAAAATCAGATAAAATATAAGATAAAAGTAAATGAAACATAAACATTAGTGGAAGAAAAGCAGCTGACTTTTAATTCAGAAACAGGTAGCAGATAGGAAGACATTCCGAAATAATAGATACAACAAAATCTATATCTCACTTTATAATGTACTAAGAAACACACTATTATACATGTATGTGTATAAAATATATAATTATACATGTATAATGGTGTATGTAATCGTATTACATAGTTGAAGTGTAAGCCTAACTCATTCTTTTTGATTCACCATGACTGATGACAATTCTACTAAACATTAGAAGGAAAATGGACATATTTAATCCATGAAGAAGATAATTCACTCATATTTAGAAGTTTCCTGACTTAACGAAAACTCCCAACTTAAAGAACTTCCCTATGCTCAGGAGGCTGAGGCAGGAGGACTGCCTGAGCCCAACAGGTTGCTGTGCACTATGGTTGCACCTGTGAATAGCCATTGCACTCCAGCCTGGGCAATATAGGGAGATTCTGTCTCTAAAAAATATTTAAGAGAAAAAACTTTCCTAGGTAGCCTAGAACAAAAGCAAGTCAACTCTGCATACAATTAAACATGGCATCTAATGTTGACTTAATATTACTTTGGAACTGGTGAACAAATGGGTCATAAAATAGTCTCTCTAAAGCTACATGCTCATTACCAAGCAGGTGAGATATGACTAAACATTACAATCTGGGGGGAGGAGGGAGGAAGGCACTCATTTTGGCCCTTGTCTTAGAACTCTTACTTGTGAATATGTATATTCATCTCAAGATGAAAAGAGAATATGTATTTAACTAAGACTTAATTTTATAAATATAACTTCACAAGAGTTTTCTAGGTGTTAAAACCTGGAAGATTTTAATAATAGGAATCTGTTATTAATTTAAGTTTTACTCAAGTATTTGAACACCCAACACCAAAGGAAATGTCATATAAGGCAGAAGAGAAATAATTAAACTACTCACACTAAGCCTATTATGAATTAGTAGGGGCAGTGAGAGAGTAAGGGGAACACATAAGAAAAAGTAACACTGTATATAATCCAATATTCAAGTAAATGGCAGGCATCCTCCGATGTTAATCCCCCTCTCTGTCTGTCAGTCTCTGGCTCTAGTTGAGTTTGTCCTTTTTTCTTTCACTTTCTGACTGTTCTTTTCTATGATTCCATCCTCCTGTTTTCCCTTCCTTCACTTTGCCTCTGGTTTCCACACAGGCATGTGGGAAAACCTCATTCAGTTAAAAGGCACAAATGAGAGCCTTCAAGCATCCAAGTGCTTGTGAAAGTACTTCTTGAGTGTCCTCATTGTCACAGATATTTCATATATTGTATGTGGATGAGCACACGGATCTAGTGAAACTAAGTGCTTTCTGCATTGTGCAACATACCTAAAAAGAAATAAGCAAACTGAGAAAAACTACTTCTAGAGTAAAATAATAGAGAAACACTTTATAATGAATATTACTGTTAAATATCCCTTATTTTTTCCAGCTGCAGCCACAAAGGAAATATAATCAGTTTTGAAGCTATTACTTAATATGGCAATTCTTTAACATCGAAATAAAAACACAAAACCACAAGCCACCCCTTATATTTAACTTTTACCCATTGTTAAGGACTATTTGAATGAGAAGCATTAGTTAAATAGATGGTAGTTTCCATAAGCTTCCAATTTTGTCACCAGATGATATAAACGTGAAATATAGGCCACATTCATATTACTCTGAAGTACAATTGACCCTCCATAACTGTGGTTTCCAAACCCATGGGTTCAACCTACCATGGATCAAAATACTCAGAGAAAAAAAACATTCTACAAAATTCCAAAAAAACAGAACTTTAATTTGCCATGTGCAGAGTACTATGTTCAATCCTGCATGAATGAAATGATGTGTAGGCACTGTGTTAGGCATTACAAGTAATCTAGAGATGATTTAAAGTATATGGGAGGATGTGTGTAGGCTACATGCAAATATAGTCATACATTGTTAGGCAATTTCCACATTGTGGGAACTTCATAAAATGTACTTACACAAACCTAGCATACAAACCTGTACAGTATGTTACTGTATACTGTACATAATTGTAACCCAGAGTATTTATGTATCTAAACATAGTAAAAGGTATAGTAAAAACATAGCCTTATAATCTTATATGAGACCACTGTCATATATACATTCCGTCTTTTTTTGGTGGGGGGAGGAGAAGACAGGGTCCTACTCTGTTGCCCAGGCTGGAGTGCAGTGGTGCAATAATGGCTCACTGCAGCCTCAACCACCCCAGCTTAAGTGATCCTCCCGCCTCAGCTTCCCAAAGTGCTAGGATTACAGGAGTGAGCCACTGTGCTCAGCTGTGCATTTTGTCACTGAGCGAGAAGTTATTATGTAGCATATGACTGTACTATTCTATTTTATATAAGGTATGTGCACATCTGTGAATTTTGGTATCCATGGAAGGGTCCTGGAACTAATCCCTGACAGGTATACCTAGGGACAATTCTAATTCTCTTCTAGAAATTTGCAATTATATATATGTGAGTAGAATTTCTTTCCCAACTACATCTTGTAGGTGAGCCTCTTAGCTAATATTACGAATCCACTTTTGGTGTGACAGCCAGAACTGCATTTTGACAATTCTTAGAAACGGCCAAAATTACAAGTAACTTCTAAATTACACATTGGGTAACACAAATTACCTGCAATGACTATCACGTAAAACATGTATTTCTACAAGTCTTTTAAAAATGAAGGAATACATATTCTCTCATTTCCTCTTAAAGTGTACTCACTTGTGAAATGTACAAATGAGATCAATAAGCATATACATAAAGCTAAAGCATGCAGTGAGGACAAAGCTCACTAATCCTTTTTTTTTTTTGAGACAGTCTTGTTTCATCGCCAGGCGCCAGGCTGGAGTGCAGTGGCCCAATCTCAGCTCACTGCAACCTCCACCCCCTGGGTTCAAGCAATTCTCCTGCCTCAGCCTCTCGAGTAGCTGGGACTACAGGCGCGCGCCACCACGCCCACCTAAGTTTTGTATTTTTTAGTAGAGACGGGGTTTCACCATGTTGGCCAGGATGGTCTTGATCTCTTGACCTCGTGATCCACCCGCCTCGGCCTCCCAAAGTGCTGGGATTACAGGCGTGAGCGACCACGCCCAGCCTAAGCTCACTAATCTTTAAAGAAGCACACTAATACAGCTAAAACATTTAGCCCATTTTACCTGAAATAAAAGAAAGTAAACGACTTACTATTACTGTTGCTTTGCAACTTCAATTTACTTTTTTCTTTGGCACTCCTGCTGAGAACTCCATTGGGTTTCAAGTCTTCTTCTATTTCACCTTTTCTCTTCTGCAAATCATTTTGCTTCTTTTTGTAAGTTGGCTTAGGTTGCCTTTTAGTCCTTTGCTCTGACTTGCTTTCACTTTCATCTGAGTCTCCACTTTCAGAGCCAGATTCGTAAGTTCTTTTGGCTTTTCTCCTATTGACTTTATCATCTTTTACGTATTTATCAACTATGATCTTACTATCTACACTATTTTGTATATCACTAGATGTAGAGGCTATTAAGTTGACAGAACATGGCTTAATAATTTCTGATACAGAATTCCCTGAATTTTCCATTTTACTGGTATTTTTATCTTCTTCTGAATGTCTAGTGAGCCAGGCCTTTTTCAGTTTAGTATGGTAGTTTGGTTGACTTGTCAGGGAAACTTGCCCATTTTTTACAGAGTTTGCTTTGTTAATTGTACTACAGATTACAGTGCTATCCAGAGGAAGGGAGGCTGAAGGTGTCTGATTTTTTACAGCATTAGATTCAGTCTCACTAACATTACTACTTTTATACTGAGCTGCAGCCAATGCTGCCTTGTGCTTTTTCAAATGGATAAAATCAGTTGTGCCTGAGAACCCAGAACTGGGTTGAACAACACTTCCTGTCTTACAACTGGCTAATATAACTGGAGCTGTGGTGCTGACCTTGCATTCTTGTATCTGAGCCACTGGCTGACTGACGCTTTTTGAAGATGTACATTCTGATGATGTAGAGGCCAAAATGGTATTTGATAAAGATGATGTGACTTCTGAACCACCCCAGCTGGAAACACTGGTAGTAGCGGCAACAGATGTGATTACATCCGTTTTGGTATTACACATTATATTTACAGCAGACATGACTGAACTGGGAACACTGCCCTGTGAGACAGCCTGAAAGTTTTTTTCAGATTTTGTGTGAACACTGTCTGAATTCACATTTGGCAAAATGATTCTTCCAGTTTCTCCAGCTTCTGCTGGTTTGAGGCAATCTGTTTTATGTGCCCCAGCTGAAGATCTTTCACTAACTCGATCTTTAGAAGCTAACTGCATTGCTGGCATGCTATCCATTTTTGTACTAGAAGATGGACGCACAATGACAGATGCCATAGCAGCCTGTAACTTTCCGCTGCTTTTCTCCACATGCCATTCAGTTTTCTCTTTGCTGAGGTTATTATTAGGTCTCCACATCTCTGTCAAACTCTGTTCTGAAGAACTCTTAAAATTTGCCTGAGAGTCTTTTGGCTCGGGTATTAGAGTTGGAGGCTTCTGTGATTCTTGAACTTTTCCACCAGCATTTACTGGCATCACTGGAGTTAAAGTTGGAGGGGAAAGGCTACTATAGCTGCCTTCCTTTCTTTCCAGGCTGTGATGGATTGGTGGGTGAAATACTGGTGCTCTATGTAATGCAGGCATACTGCGGAGTGTATTTGTAGAAGAAACTGTCAAATGGGTAGGACTCCTACAATCATTTCTGAAGGCTGTTACTGAGTGAGATGCAATCTGATGCGGAAGATGCTCTGGTATCTTGCCTACTAAACCTTCACTTTCTGGTTGGTGTTTAATCAAAGGTGGAGGCTTTGAAAGAGATGTTATAAATGAAGTCAGAGTCTGAGGATTAGCTGCTGCCACTGCCAGGGCATTACTCTGTTTATCACTGTAAATATTTGAAACTTCTTTGGACGGGTATGATCTTGGTGGTTCATTGACCACACTATTAGACAATGTAGTGAAATAGTTACTTTGGGGTAAACTCTGAGGCACTGAGTGCTTCATTTTATAAAGATCTGATACTGAGCGTTCTGCATCTGTATCTTGTTTGATGACATGGCTTTTAGGACTGGAAGATGATGATGCCACTCTGGAATAATTCTCTCTTTCACCCTCAAGTCCCTTGATTTTAGTTGTAAAGGGAGCAACATCAATACTTTCTTGAAGAATTCGACGGTGTTCCTCTTTGTATTTGTTTAATCTCTCTCCAGTCTCCTGGGGTGGCCTCTGTAATTGATTTAAGACTGGATCCACAAAATGCCTATGTAAGTGACAATCTTTTCCAGTCTGTGACCTATTTAGATCCAGGTCATTTTTTGCTGATGTGGATGCAACAGACCGTAGTGGTTCCATAAAAGCTTTCCTTTCTAATTCTCTGTAAAGACAATACATAAAGATTTCTGTAACCACTTTTTTTGAAAAATAAACAGATAGCTTCTATGCAGTATCATTCTATTATGAAAGTAAAAGACAACTTTGCGTGTACTCTAATATTATAATACATTTGAAGAAATATCAAAACAGAACAAAGCCTAATCTTAAGATATGTGTTAACTTAAAATTAACTGTTTAAAAGGTGAATTAAGAAAAATTATGAAAAACAAGGTATTCATAATTCTTAAGCATTAGTGAACTTACTCCTTATGATGATCTCCTAAAGTTTTTGTCAATGGTGGACTGGAATGGGCTGTAATTTTAAGAGGCCGATGAGGCTCTGCACTGGAAGGTCTGACAGGAATGTGACTAAGTAATCCAATACCATCTGCTGAAGTCACAGGGGTGGGCTGATGTAGCCAAGGACTGGGAGAATTCTATTAAAAAAACAGTAACAACAACCTAGACTTCAGTTACTAGAAAAAGCTAAACATTGCGTCACAGTAGAACTGGGTATGATCTTGGTGGTTTATTAGTTCATTCAAATAGCATTTTATTTGGGAAACTTGTAACTTTTTCTAAATACATCTTATGAGAAATATTCAGATAAATAACATAATTATATAGATTTTTCCTATCCTACAGAAGTAATCAGTATTAGAGAAGAATTTATTGTCATCTTACTAAAAACAGATCTTAAAATCAGTGCCTTTAACTTACTATAAATGGCATATACAGAACCTAGTTTATATGATTTCCTAAGATTCTAACAGCAAAAGAATATATGTTGCTAATAGCAAAAAACAATTATTACTAAAATGATTTCACCAGAAATAGAATTATAATCAAATTCATTTGTCAGTTTTTGTCATAAAAAATAATTAACTTTTCCAATGTAACAATGCATTGACAATTGGCAGATACTTACATTTAAAAACCCAAAAGCACTCCTCATTTCACTCTAAGCTATAAACATGTTGGCCCATTAAACTTGGAGGTATAGAGGTCTAACAAAGTTAACTTTATACATCAACATGCTGCCTGTCTCATAACTGAATATAAGGTGACAGCAACCTCTACACTGAGACATAAAGTTATCTGATTAATGCTTAAGGATTGTTTCTATACTGTGACTCACTGACATTCTTCCAAAACATGTTTTATGAATTTGTTAATAGGATGACAGTCAAATAGCAGGAAAATACAACCTCCTTTGTGTTTTCTCTAATTTAATCCCTAACAAGGGAATACATTTTACTTCTCAAACTAATGCAAAAGCAATATATCACACAAAAAATATACTGCTATGAAATTAAAAACATACACTAAGCCATAAACCCCACACAAGAGAAAAATACATAAATATACACATACGGATCAAGTATGTGTCTCAAAAAGCCTCAGTTCTACAAGATTCAGAAATCTTAAACAGCAATCAATTACAGCATGACAACAAAGTTTTGCTCTATAAAATACCATTCAAAATTATTTCCTAATAATAATGTCTTATGCTTGTATTGTTTCTTCACTTTTGGTCACAATAGTAGGGGGTAAGAGATTTTCACTTTTTACTCAAAATGTTATTCAAATTTACTCCTTTATGATTTAATATAACAAATGGAAATCCGATACACTTGTTTTTAGTTTAACACATTTATGACCAGTTAATAAAATATTTTATTTACTTATAAACACAGAGGCTAGATAGTCACGGTCTAAGTCCATATACATGTGACACATACTGAGTAATGCTCCTTTCCAAGCCATTTTTAAGTTACTTAAATCTGTTTTCCAGAGTTTGGATGTTAAGGAAAAAGACAGAAATCTGTTAGACAGCTCTTGGCTCCCCTGTGTTCCTCTAGCTAGCTTTTCTTTGTGCAGCTGCAGCTACATTAATGACATGAGAGTGAAGGGTCAGAATAAAAATGTGAGTGCAATAATAAAAATAGAAACCTTGAATGAAAAATGTGAGCATACTTGGGCTACCAGGCCTGCTTTCTATTCTGGTAAAGAGGATAATACAGTGATTAGTGATTCTTCATTGAGTTTGACTATGTAATGTACAGGTTCTAGTATGATTCCCATCTACCACAAGAACAATGGAACCCTCTAAAATGATAATGGGAAGGTTGTGATCAATGGAAGCATAATTCTGGAACTGAGATCTTGTCAACTTCAAATGTGGTGATGCTGGTACAGAATAAACTGGGGGGAATCACTGGTAAGACCTCATTAAAGGCCAAAGGTCATATGAAAGTAGAGCCAAAAGGAGTCCATATTTGCAAAGGAGTAAACCACAGGAAACATCTTTCAAAATTGTTAGACATGTGTCTTGCATCATCAATCACTCGGTGCCACTTATCATCAAAGTTCATCGATCACATACGTGGTTGGGCATGGTGGCTCATGCCTTTAATTCCAGCATTTTGGGAGGCCAAAGCAGGTGGATCACTTGAGGTCAGGAGTTCAAGACAAGCCTGACCAACATGGTCAAACCCTGTCTGTACTAAAAACACACAAAAACCAGCTGGGTGTGGTGGTACACACCAGTAGTCCCAGCTACTCGGGAGGCTGAAGCAGGACAATCACTTGAACCCGGGAGGTGGAGGCTGTAGTGAACTGAGATCACACCACTGTACTTCGGCCTGGGCAACAGAGCAAGACTCCAACTCAAAAAAAAAAAAAGTTCATCCATCACAACATGGTAATGATAAGACTCATGGCCACAGTCTACCCAAAACATAATGGTTCCTCTGACAAACTTTTGGCATGATGAACACCATGCTTTTACCTACTGTCATCGCTAATGTTATATGTAAAAAAATATAATCCCTAAGTAAAAGAGTCACTAGAATTGTCTTCTAAATCACCACCCCCAACTGTGATCTCACTTAACTTCAGAAAGCCTGAGAAGATGATATTAAAGTGTTAAAAAACACCCATGTGAAGGTGGAGGTTGCAGTGAGCCAAGATGATGCCAATGCATTCCAGCCTGAGCGTATAACAAGACTCTTTCTCAAAAATAAAACAACACCCATGTTAACTGTAGCATTATTTACCACAGCCAAGAGGTGAAAGCAAGTGTCCACTGAAAGATGAATGGATAAAGAAAATAGGGCACATACATACAGTGGAATATTATACAGTCTTAAATAAGAAGAAAATTCTGTCACATTCTGCAACATGGATGAACCTCAAGAATATTGTACTAAGCTACATAAGCCAGTAACAAAAGAATAGATATTCTACGATTCTACTCTGAGAAAGTATCAAAGTCATGAAAACCACAGAAACAGAAGAAAGGTGCTTGCCAAGGGCTGGTGGGGAAGGGGAATTAGTGTTTAATGTCTATAATTTCAATTTTACCAAATGAAAAAGTTCTAGAGAACTGCTGCACAACATGAACATACTTACCACTACTGAACTGTACACTTAAAAATGATTAAAATGGTACATTTAATGTTACGCATGTGTGTGTTTTAACCACAAAAACAAGGTGTTAAAAAGAGATTCTGGGAGATACTTGAAGAGCATCCTAGGAAGTACAAAGGATAAGGTTGTCTCCTGGGAGTTCAAAAGTGATATCCATTTTTCCATTTTTTTTTTCTTTTTCTGAGACAGAGTCTCATCTCGTCACCCAGGCTGGAATGCAATGGTGTGATCTCAGCTCACTGCAACCTCTGCCTCCTGGATTCAAGCATTTCTCCTGCCTCAGCCTCCCAAATAGCTGGGACTACAGGCACATGCCACCATGCCTGGCTAATTTTTTGTATCTTTAATAGAAACGGGGTTTCTACATGATGGCCAGGCTGGTCTCAAACTCCTGACCTCATGATATGCCTGCTTCAGCCTCCCAAAGTGCTGGGATTACAGGCGTGAGCCACTGCGCCCGGCCCCATTTCTCCATTTTTTTATACTGGGGCTGGTATTACTCTCAATAACCATTTTTTAGTATAAAAATGAATTTGCGATAGAAACCACATAGCTCATGAAGGAGTAAGAGCCTTATACCACTACCTTTAGGAATACTGTGTTAGGCAGACAAAATCTCAGCTGCAGCTTTATCCCCAAATACTGGGAATCTGCAACCTTGAGCACCCTTAAGGGAACAAGGGAGTTAAAGAGTCAAACATTGTACTATGCCATTAATATACAAATATAGATCTGGAGAATATAAAATTTGTTTTAAAGAATAATTTGGCTGGGTGCAGTGGCTCAAGCCTGTAATCCCAGCATTTTGGAGGCCGACGTGGAACATCTGATGTCAGGAGTTCGGGACCAGCCTGACCAATGTGCAGAAACCCCATGTCTACTTAAAAAAAAAAAAAAAAAAAATTACAGTATTACTAGCCAGATCATCTAGTCAAACTCCATTTGACTAGATGGTGCATGCCTGTAATCCCAGCTATTCTGGAGGCTGAGGCAAGGAGAATTGCTTGAACTCGGGAGGCGGAGGTTGCGGTAAGCTGAGATCACACTATTGCCCTCCAGCCTTGGCAACAAGAGCAAAACTCCAACTCAAAAAAAAAAAAAATAATTTGATAATATATACCAAAAGCCTTACAATTTTATATAAATTTTAGAAATTTCAGACAGGGCGCAGTGGCTCATGCCTATAATCCCAGCACTTTGGGAGGCCGAGGCGGGTGGATCACGAGGTCAAGAGATCGAGACCATCCTGGTCAACATGGTGAAACCCCGTTTCTACTAAAAATAAAAAAATTAGCTGGGCATGGTGGTGCATGCCTATAGTCCTAGCTACTTGGGAGGCTGAGGCAGGAGAATTGCTTGAACCCAGGAAATGGAGGTTGCGGTGAGCCGAGATCTCACCATTGCACTCCAGCCTGGGTAACAAGAGTAAAACTTCGTCTCAAAAAAAAAAAAAAAATTTCACTTCTGGGAATTTGGCTGAGCAAATAACTATGAAAATATACCAAAAATTTAAATCTATAATAAATAAATATTACAATCCAAAAAGTTTTACTTAATTTTTTTTTGAGACAGTTTCGCTCTTATTGCCCAAGCTGGAGTGCAATGGTGCAAGCTCAGCTCATTGCAACCTCTGCCTCCCAGTTTCAAGCAATTCTCCTGCCTCAGCCTCCCAAGTTGCTGGGATTACAGGCATGCGCCACTACATCCAGCTAATTTTTTGTATTTTTAGTAGAAATGGTGTTTCATGAAATAGCCAAGCTGGTCTCGAAATCTTGACCTCAGGTGCTGGGATTACAGGCATGAGCCACCACTCCCAGACTAAACTAATTCTTCATACAAATAAATAGGTTTTTCTGAGGTTTCAGCTACCCCTCTGAGGTTATGAAGTGTATGGAAAAACAACTGTTTGAAAAATTCTAACATATTTTATAATAGGAAATGACTTAAAAAATAGATGGAATATTGAAAAAGCAGTTGTACATGCTCATTAATAAATATATACTGATATGTGGCAAAACACAGTATAACTTACCCTCCTTAATGAAGCCTCAGCATTAACTGCATTTTCTGGGTGAACCCACTTAGAAGAAGGCAAACCAAGTCCTGAGTATGCATGTGTTCCATTTGGATACTGCCAAATAATTGGATAAAGTCCAAGCTGATTATATGAAGCAGAAGGATGGGCTTGTCCAAGAAGATGAGGTGACTGGTGCTGTAACAACTGTTGTTGTTGCTGGTGTGCTATTGCTAAGTGGCTCAAGCTGCTGGCATGAGCACTCTCTAGTCGTGGGTGGCCACCGAGTAAGGAAGCAGTAGGCACTCCAGGTAACACAGTGGGAAGTAAATGAGGGTGATGAACAGCATGGTGTGGACCACTAGTCAGAGGGTGAGTGTTAATGGTAGGTAATGGAGTTTGACTAGATGATCCGGCTAGTAAGTGGGGTGCAGGAGTTAAGGCAGGATGATGGGTACCTGGATTTAAACAGGTTCTATGAGATGAGGAGTGAAGAGGAAAAGGATGTTGGCTTAGGAAAGGTGAAAGATGATTAGCTCCTGTTTCTGACCCAATAAGTGCAGGATCTCTGTAAACTGTAAAATGCTCATTTTTATCAATGATAAGAGGACTCTTTGTAGTTTCTAACGTACTGCTTCGAGTAGGAATTGGATGAAAACTGCATCTTGATAGCTCATGTTCTATCTTATTTGCCAGTCTTCTTTCACCAGTAGCTTGGTTGTTCACATAAGTGGCCTTAGACTTTATAGAATCAGGAGAATGAGTTATTTTGGGTTTAACAACTTCGGGTGAGGGACTGGATTTTATCTTTTGAGTATCTACTGAAGTGTTAAGTTTAGATTTTATAGTCTCTGGAGGTGGACTTCGCTTATGCAGCTTATCTTCCATGACAGAAACTGCACTTAAAGGAGAAATATAAGAAACATACTTCTCTTTTTCCATGTTCAAGTAATCATTTCCTGAAGAAGCATTTATAACACTCGATTGGGTTAAATCTACTTTAACTACATCACTAACCCAGCTCTGATCAGAATCTTGTTTTGCTATTTCCAAGAATTTTGCATTTGCAATAGTGTGTTTTGAATCACTAACATTAGGATCCATTTTCTGAAGTGTCTGAAGGCCAAAGGTACTTGAGTTTTCCTGAGCCACCTTTTCTAAATTAGTGTCATTTGTAATATCAATAACACATTTTGGTGTGGGTGGTCTGGATACAAACTTCTCCTTTGGTAGTAATTCCACTGTACGTGTTTTTTCCATACTGCATTCCTGAGGAAGTAAATCATTAGGATTATGATCAGAAGGTGTGGACTGTTCTGACAAATGGATAATCATATCTTCTTGAAGCTGAGTGTCAACAGGCTTCCGCTTCTCTGCTTCTTCATGTTTTTTATCTTCCTGTATTTGATCCCAGGGAGGCTGGCTATCTTTTAGAGTCTCTTCTCCTGACTTCTCATTATTAAGAGGTTTTCCTTCTTCTCCATTTATTTTTGATGTATTTTTATTTTTCAATTCATTTTCTGGCTTCTGTTCTGAGGAATTATCTATTATTCTCTTATTTGAACTTTCTGAGTCACTGCTCTCAGAAAAGTCTGAAACATTGTCAGTTCGAAGTCTTTTTATATTTAGTTTCTTTTCATCTTCCTCAGGTTTCCTTCTTTTATTCATCAAGTGTTTGTTTTTACCTTTAGGATTTTCTGTAGGATTAAAGAAAGAACAGTCTTATTTTTCATACTAAATAAGCATATTTTAAAATGCATTTTTGTTTTATTCATTCCCTTAAAAAAAAAAGTGGATCCTACCTCCTCGTGATATATAATCATATTTTTCCTCCTTCATCTTCTCTTCATCTGGTATACTGCTATCTGAGCCCTTCCTCTTATTTGGACGGATACTTCTTTGTTGCTGTTGCTGGTGCATATTCTGTTTTGGTACAGCAGCTTGTGAGTTCATTGCTGGTCTGGGACTATTTGCCTGGGCACGTGTGTAATGACTCTAAAAGTAACCAATTAACAGTAATTGTTTACTACGTGGTTTCTACTAGCCTAAGGAAAAATATTTTACAGAAATCCATCCCTAATAACATACATACGTGAACAGCGTTGATGTTTTGATTGGCACGAGACCTGCGCCGTGATGTAATGCCAATATTTTCACCTTTTAATAAAGAGTGAACAACATCATCTAGAAAGGTCATTTGAACCATAGAAGGATCGACATTCTGTGGTTCTAGTACCTAATCCACAATACAAAACAAAAACAAAAATTAAATCCAATGAGCTTATCAAATATTTGGTATAATTTTTTTACTCAGTAGAAATGTTTAGAAATCAGCTTGATATACCTAATTAATAAGATTGTAATAATAATTTACTGTAATCACTTAAGACAAAATTACCTTTTTAACCTTCTGAAACTCACCATTTCAACTACTAACCAAGAATTAAAAAGCAAATATATAATACACTGCAAGATGCATCTTGAAAAACAAGGATAAGAATTAACCAAGAATACAGATGCCAACAGACAATATTACTACAAAACAAAGACATAGATGCCAAGATATGAAATATATTTTAAAAATAGGAAGTAATTTACAAAAAGCAGTTGTAAAATAAAAGTCTGAGGTAGACTTTAGGAAGAAGAAAAAGACAAAAATTGTGCAAGTAATTTTTAAAATGTGATTAAAGAAAACTATTTTAACAATCCAAGGCACTTTTGTACTTTTTTGAGAGGTAAAAGTTTGTTACTGTTTTAGAGAAAAAATCAAACGTAATTAAATAATAATACTTATTTAGCATTTTAACTACATTTTAATCAAAGTACTTGAATTATTTATAACGGAGCTCTAGAGACATCCTCCACAATCCAATCAGGCAGGAAGGTATAAATATCTATTTTTTTCTATATAAACAGCAGTTTTAAAAGTGAACATTTTTTGCAAAAAGAAAAAAATATGAAATCTCAAGGCTTTCAGACTGGCAGTTAAAACTCCATATGAAGGCTAAGCCCAGTGGCTCACGCCTGCATTCCCAGCACTTTGGGAGGCCGAGGCAGGTGAGTCACGAGGTCGAGTTTAAGACCAGCCTGGCCAAGATGGTGAAACCCCATTTCTACTAAAAATACAAAAATTTGCAGGGCATGGTGGCGGGTGCCTATAATCCCAGTTACTTGGGAGGCGGAGGTGGCAGTGAGCCAAGATAGTGCCACTGCACTCTAGCCTGGCGACAGAGCAAGACTACATTAAAAAAAAAAAACTCCATATGAAACTTGTAATACTTAAGATTAACCATAAAACTTAATTGAGCATACCAACACTGACATCTGATGTGAGAAGAACTGTAGTGTGTGTTTAAGTTTTCACTGATGAAAATAAACCATTTGGGAAGTATTTTTAATACTGTAGGGACAGAAAAATTGAAACCCTGAGAAGGAAAATTACAGCTGATCTAAGGATTTAAGAAAGACTAATCAATTAAGAGTTTGACGCCTCTATTTTAGGAAACGATTTTATCAATGTTGAAATAAATTTAGCATGGCTCTCTCTCTATGACCTGAAATGACCTCTATGTAACATTAGATATTTAAACTTACTAACATTACACTACTAAAAACCCTAGAGATCAAACTTATTTAGTATCAAATTGTTGAGCTATTTTGGTAGGCATGGACTATCTGACCTTTTTAAATCTCTACAAAAATATTCGTTGAACTATTTACCTGATCATTCATAACGATCATGGTGCGGGTGAAGAGATCATGATGAGTAATTATGCCAGTAAACCACTGGGTGGCAGAGTCTTGTCTATATACTCTCACTCTGTATCCATTTAAGGAATAAGGACCTTTAAAGAAACACAAGAAATAGAAATATCTTAAATGGAGACATTTTCATTTAATAACTGCCTTTTAGAAGAAAATGAAGTGTATAATAAGTAATATATCCAACCGTCAGTTTTCAAAAAAAAGTTTTAGAAGTAAATAAATATCCTTTCAACTGAGTCATTCTGAAGTTGCTGTATATACTGTACTAGACTTACATACTTCCTGATTCAATAGAAATAAAATACTTTAAGAGGGAATTAAGGTTTTTAGGATCATGAGTTAATAAGAGAACAGTTCAAAATGCAAAGTTACAGTGGTATAGAATGTAGTAAGGTTACAAAGCTACTTAGTTACGATTGCAGTAGATGACTACAGGGTTGAAAGGAGAAAAGTTAACTTGCAACTTGATGTTTTGAGTCTTCTAGTTGTCAAAACTTTACCATAAACAACTACAAACAACAAATTTTGATTTGTCTGTAACAACTAGGAAAAGCTGCTAAAAGTCTTTAAAAAAGAGATTGGCTACGAAAACAGACTAATACAAAAAATAAATAAATAAATAAGATATTGGCTAAGTGATTTTATACACATAGCACTAAAAATTATTAAAAATATGGTACCCTTTTGTGTTAAACTCACTTTTTTTTCTTTCTTTCTTTTTTTTTTTTTTTTTGAGACAGAGTTTCGCTCTTATTGCCCAGGCTGGAGTACAATGGTGTGATCTTGGCTTACCACAACCTCCACCTCCCAGGTTCAAATGATTCTCCTGCCTCAGCCTCCTGAGTAGCTGGGATTACAGGCATGTGCCACCACGCCCAGCTAATCCTTTTTTTGTATTTTTAGTAGAGACAAGGTTTCACCATGTTGGCCAGGATGGTCTTGAACTGCTGACCTTGTGATCCTCCCGCCTCAGCCTCCCAAAGTGCTGGGATTACAGGCATGAGCCACCACGTCTGGCTAAACTCACCTTTTCAAAGAATATTCTTGTATAGATATCCATTATAAAATAAGGTAAAAAGTATTAAAGATATTTATCTGCAGATATTCCTATATGCCTAAAACAAGTCACTTGGCTGGGCACAGTGGCTCACACCTGTAATCCCAGCACTTTGGGAGGCGAGGCGAGAAGATCACGAGGTTAGGAGATTGAGACCACCCTGGCCAACATGGTGAAATTCCATCTCTATCAAAATACAAAAAATTAGCTGGGCGTGGTGGTGTGTGCCTGTAGTCCCAGCTACTCGGGAGGCTGAGGCAGGGGAATTGCTAGCACCGGAGAGGCGGAGACTGCAGTGAGCCGAAATCACGCCACTGCACTCCCGGCCTAGCGACAGACCAAGACTCTGTCTCAAAAAAAAAAAAAAAAAAAAGGCGCAAAAATAATCTTTAATTCACAGGTATTAAAATGGTATCAAATACTTTAAAGTTTAACAAAGAACTGTAAGGTAAAAAACTGCTGTACCTTAATAATTTACAAAGAAAGTGCTTTCAAAATTTTCAAGTGCTTATTTAACTTCTCTCTTAAGCATTGTTAGCCCTTTTACAAAAATCAAGAAAGTGAGAGGTTGACTTAAAATTAAGCAAAATTTAAAGTCAAAGATCTGGGACTGAATTTATTTTTCTGATGTTCTTTCTTCTAGAGTTATAACAGATTCAACAATTAATACTTTGCCAGTTTTAAATATATATGCATATATAAATCAAAGAACTGTAGAAAGTATTTCATATGACCTGTAAATTAAATATATTCATCTAGAGAAAAGTGAAGATGTTGACTGGCTATAATTTAAGGGAGGTTGGGGGGTGGGGGGCGGGTAACACTATTTTGTAGCCGTATCAATTATATAAACTCCAGTCTTTTTTAACTGTGGAAGAATAAGACTCCATATTATATTTTCTAAACAATATAGAACACGCTTATAGAGTAACTCCAAATATGATCAGTTTTCAATTCCCATTAACAGTTTACAATGGTTTATTCTCACTACTTAACACAGTTTAGAGTCAGCCACACACAATTCTGCATAGGATGAATAGGGACTATACTGCCCCTTAATCTTTTCTCCTCTAAGGATACAATGCAGGAACAAAATATTATTTTAAAAAAACTCACCTGGTTTCTTCAACAAATAAATTGCAAGGAAAGGGTACAAAAAGAGCAACAATGGGGATGTACCAAATAATCATAATGTGTGGACCTTTTCTGAATCTCTTCATTTTTAAAAATAAATAAAACCTGTTAAAATCTTTGACATTTACGAGACAAGCGAAAACCTGAAATACCAAGTATTTTTAATTTTAAAACTATTTTTTTTTTTCAGAATAATGTTCCAGCATTGTTTTGTTTTAAAAAATGGTTAGCATAGGGTGATGTCTGAAATTTGATAGAAGGGGGTAATGGATGGTGCAGGATCAGCCACGATTAGATAGTTGTTGGGACTGGGAGACAGGTGAATGCAAATTCACTGAAATATTCTATTTTTGTGTGTGTTTGAAATTCTCCATAGAAAAGTTTAAAGAATATTTAGCCTAGGAAGAATTAAATATGTATATGATCCACTACCATACATACTGATATAATGCAAACAGCCTTGAGATTATCTGTTGATGCTTAATGGCATGGAAGTTGAGGGTTGAGATAAATATGGGAATTTAACAAAAAAATTCCATTCACAAAAACATTTGACAACATACCAACAGTTCATGCCATATTGTCTCACTTTCCATTCAATTTCACAAAAGGCTTCTATTTACAATACATGGTTTTACTGTCAGAAATAGAAATTGCTAAAAATTATTAAACCCCTGGTTTGAAGGTCACATGTTATAACATACTAAACATAGAAAACAGGAAGTAAGACTAGTAAATTTCTGAAAAAGGTGCACTGAAATAGGCCACTTTTATCAGACATGAAGAACATTCTTCAAAGGAAATCAATTGCAGCTATGGGCAACCCTCTACTGCAAACAATGCTTCCTTCTCCAGGAAAGACACACCTAAAGAATTCCAGAGTACGCAGTTTTCTGTCAACAAAACACTCACGTGGCTATAATTTCATGACAGGCATTTAGCTCAAATAAGTTATAAACTTGTGAAATTATCGACTTTCTATCAAAATTATTATGACTCTTACTATTTTCCTGGATGTATATAACTCAAAATATTGGACTGAGCCTTCTATTTATATTGCGCACAATTGAACAACCAAAGACAAATAGTAAGTTGCCTAGATCCAAAAAAATTTAATGTATAACTTCAAAATAATTACCTTGCATAAAAATCTCCTGAACCTTTTGTTCCTTTACCCAGACTTTCACTTCCTCGTGAAGTTGCGGGTTGTCCCTGAGAACTGGGTTTAGGCTGTCTATGTCGTCCTAGAATTATAGATTAAAAGAAAGGTCCATGTTACGCTCTCCTACTATTAATGTTACCAACTTTCCCTCCTATATGTTCTAAGGACTGAAGAAAATTCCTCCGATCTAAATGTATGCAAAAACACAAATTCCTAAATTATAGTTCATTGGCAACTGTGTAACAAAAGAGGGTAAGAAATTAATCTGTGATAAGATTTGACCCCTGACAACAATGTCCTAAAGTCAAAGTCTGAAATTAATGTGTTTTCTTTTATTGTTAACTTTGTTTTTCTTACTCATCCCACTTGGCTGGTAGTGTTTTGTAACTTCTAAAGTATAGCCTTCTTCAAGTCATCTTTTTAAGGAATCAGTATTAGAAGCAATATACAAATCAAAGAACATCAGGTCATTTAAGGGTGATGACAAAAGAACTGCGGTGAACATTTTAATGACAATGATATATACACAGATGACTTACTGGCCTTCCTGTAATACCTAACCACTGGAGTTTGAAACTACTTTTATTCTGTCCTGATTTAAATGTCATCAAATTCAGTTCTACGCATAGTCATCTGACCAGTAACTTCACTGCTAAAAATTTTATTTCTTGAAACTAGTGCCAAAGCATACAGACAATTAAAATTACATTATTAATGGTATTACCCTCATTAACACGGTGGATCTAGACATAGAAACAACTGATTCTCTCTCATTGGAGATGTAAATCACACAGTTACAGGATTTCCCACAATTTGCTGGTCTCCCACTGGACTGTGACATTCTGTTCTTTCAGTCTCTCTCTCTCTCTTTCTCAAAGTACCTCTGCTGCTCCTGCACTTGAGATTAGCTGCAGGAAAACTAGAGTAGCTGGAAAGAACAAAGCAGCACTGTCAAATGGCAGCTATTTTAAAAGTGGACCGGCAGATCACGGAAACCAGAAAATAGAAAGGAGCTAAATGAAGGGAACTGTATCTGACAAATGAAAACATTTTGGCAAGTCTGAAAAGCAAAAAGGTGGCTGAAGTGTAAAAAATAAAAAATAAAAATAAAAAAACCCTAATCAAGTAGGTCACACTTCACTCTTCTCCAGTGTCTATCCAGGTAAAGTGTTCCCTTCTCATACTGCTTTTAAGGCACTACTCTTTTAATTTATTTTTTATTTTTATTTTTTAAATTTTTAAATTTTTTTTAAAGATGGGGTTTCACCATGTTAATCAGGCTGGACTTGAACTCTTGACCTCAGGTGATCCACCCGCCTTGGCCTCCAAAGTGCTTGGATTACAGGCCTGAGCCACCACGCCCAGTGTACTCTGAATTTTTAGAATAGAAATTTTTAGAATAATATTGTGGTAAATATTCTATCTGATATGTATTTAAACATAGTGAAAACCAACAGGCCAAAGTAAGGGCCTTTAAATTTATTAACTATGTTCCTTAGAATATATATAAATAAAAGTATTGCTTTATAGCAGAAGAAAATACTAGAATGAAAAAATATCATACAAAAAAGTAGGCAAAATCTGTCATTTGGGAGAAAAAAAAAATAGGCATTAACATGCCTGTCTTTGCAAAGAAACTTTCTAGCAATCTCCTTTCTCTGCCCTCCCCCCGCCCCCAGTAATATATTGTACACTTAATCTCATGTTTTTAAGAACTTTTTTAAAATCATGGGAAGTCCTATCAGACTCTAACCCTCTTATTGCACACCAGCTGACAGTCTAGTATATAACAAACAGAACATAGGAAACTTTCTTTTTTTAAAACAGAGTTTTGGTCTTATTGCCCAGGCTGGAATGCAATGGTGTGATCCCAGCTGACTGCAACCTCCCTCTCTCAGGCTCAAGCAATTCTCCTGTCTCAGCCTCCCAAGTAGCTGGGATTATAGGCGCATGCCACCACGACCAGCTAATTTTTGTATTTTTATTGGTCAGGCTGGTCTCAAACTCCTGACCTCAGGTGATGTGCCTGCCTTGGCCTCCCAAAGTGCTAGGATTACAGACATGAGTCACCGTGTCTGGCCCATAGAAACTCTTTTATAAGGAACACCATTACTATTTTCAGACATCTCTGACAGCAAGTTCCTTTAAAATTTTTCCCACTTTAAAATCTCCATCCATACCCACCCATATACTTTTCCCATAATATAGGGAGTTATAAACTGTTTTTTGTTTGTTTGTTTGTTTTTTGGAGATGCAGGCTCACTCTCGCCCAGCCCGGAGTGTACTGGCATGATCTTGGCTCACTGCAACCTTTGCCTCCCAGGTTCAAGCGATTCTCTTGCCTCAGCCTCCCAAGTAGCTGGGATTACAGGTGCATGCCACCACACCCAGATAATTTTTGTATTTTTTGTAGAGACAGGGTTTCACCACGTTGACCAGGCTGGTCTCAAACTCCTCAACTCAAGCAATCTGCCCACTGTGGCCTCCTCAAAGTGTTGGGATTACAGGCATGAGCCAGTGCACCTAGCTATAAACTGTTTTAAAGAAGCATTGCCAACACCTCGCAGACAAGTACAGTTTATAAAACCAGTTGCCTAAGTTGAAATTTTACAACTTATAACTATTGAGACATAACATTTATTTATATTTTATTTATTCAATAGGTTTAAATAATAGGCTATAAAGCTTGACATTTTACAACTTATAACTACTAGGATATATAATCTAGTTCTTCAGCATTTATTTTTAAATATTTTTTCAACAGGTTAAAATAATGGGCTGTGTTTCCAAGATCATTAAACAACATACAAATATATTCCCAATAATAAACCATTAATTTTCTAGTGGAAATAGCATACCATTAAAGACTGTTAATTTGAGTCCCTTTACTGTCATGACCTTATATAATTTCAAATTCTGGTCTCTCAATCTTCTCATCTATAAAGCAAAGTTACTAATATTTGCCTTTTTTTGTATCTTAATAAATGTTTTAATTAAGAATTTTTCTTATGTACAAAAATTAGCTTTCTTAAAACATCTAATTCTGAAATTATCCCAATATACTGCCTGATTTATGACAGGCATTGTTTTTGCTGAAGTCCTTCCTCCCCATCCTCTACATACTTAACTCTGTAAGTTACAGGCATTTCTGTTACATCATCATTCCCATTTTAAAGAGAACTGTTAGCCAGGTGCAGAGGCTCATGCCTGTAATCCCAGAACTTTGGGAGGCTAAGGTGGCCGATCACCTGAGGTCAGGAGTTCAAGACCAGCCTGACCAACACGGAGAAACCTGGTCTCTATTAAAAATACAAAATTAGCTGGGTGTGGTTGTGGGCTCCGGGCGTTTGGATTCTCGCTCTCTTAAGAATGGGAGAGGGGACCATGGCGGGTGCGCTCGTAAAGTAAATGCCGGACGCAAACAGTTTTTGTAGAAAATGATTTATTTAGGTACAGAAAGAGAAAAAGGAGAAGAAAAGAGAAAGCTTCAATGAAGAGTGTGTGGAAGGGGACCCCAGAAGGGAAAGCCGCCTGGATGAAGGAGACAGGGACTTTTAATCTGGGAGGAATTCCTTCTCCAAGCCCCAGGGCCAATGAAAAGAGTTCCTTTAAACTTCTGCTGGAGTGATTGACTTTTGATCTTCTCCTGTGCCCGTGAAAATTAAAACAAAGACTGTTAAGCCTCCTGGACAGAGAGAGAGGGGAGGGGGGCATTGGGAAGTTCTTGCCCTTGAAACTACGCCCCCTTGTGACCCAGAAAGAAAACACATTCCGTCATGGTGGCGCATGCCTGTAATCTCAGCTACTCAGGAGGCTGAGGCAAGAGAATC
>PVKP010009595.1:0-67706 GCA_004027715.1 Plecturocebus donacophilus
AAAAAAAAAAAAAAAGGGTGTGTTTGTTTTTCTAATACAGAAATGAAATCATCAATGACTAATTTCCAGTATGTTTTAGTTAAGCCTTTTAGAGGGGCTTCAACCTTTTGAATGAAAGCAGTGAGGCAGAGTGACGGTTTGATACTCACTGCCACGTGCTGGATTACTGCTTTTCTGTTTCCTGCGTCTGAACCACTAGCAGACCGACTTGAGATTTCTCTCACAAAAGCTGAAAGGATTCACGGGTGCTTAGGTTAAGTGCCAGAGAGACCTTCCTGCTGGGGCCTTTAACACAATTGCAAAAGATGAAAGTAACTTAATTCCTTACTTGGATCTCTGATGCTGTATATCAAACCAATTTAATATTTAAAATATTAAATTTTAAATTTAATATTAAATTTAAAATTTTAATATTTAAAATATTCTGTTAGTTTGTTGAATGTCCTCTGGTAATTCTGTTTTTATTATATTTTTGTATATTTGGAAAGTATAGATATTGCCTGCCAAGGGTAAAGTTGGGGTTAATTTGGAATCTGAATATAAAATATTTGTTACAAAAAGAATATAATAGCGTTATGGCTGGGTGCAGTGGCTCACTCCTGTAATCCAAGACTTTGGGAGGCCGAGGTAGGAGGATTGCTTGAGCCCAGGAGTTTAAGACCAGCCTGTACAACATGACGAAACCCTATCTCTACAAAAAAAAATTAGCTGGGCATCGTGGTGCACCCCTGTAGTCCCAGGTACTTGGGGACTGTGACAGGAGGATTGCTTGAGCCCAGGAAGTTGAGACTGCAGCTGTGGTAAACTGAGATGGCATTGCACACGAGCCTGGGTGACACAGTGAGACCCTGTCTCAAAACAGCAAAAACAACAACACAAAAGCAAATATAACAGTAAAAATCATAAAAGAAAATTTTGTTTATATCTCTTCAGATGTGTTAGACCCTTCTAGTTCTTGTTAGGTGCTTCCATGTCTGTTTCCAATAGCTGTAATCATGAATTAGATCCCATATCCTTTTTTTAAAAAATAATTTTAATTGAATGTAGACTTTTTCTTTTCAGGTAGAGATGCAAGCTTCTTTTACTTATTTATTTTATTTTATTTTTTAAGAGATGATTTTCACTATGTTGCCCAGGCTGGACTTGAATTTCTGGGCTCAAGTGATTCTCCTGCTTCAGTCTTCCGGGGAGCTGGGACTATAGTCATGAACCACTGCACTGGCCAGGTCCCGTTTACTTAACATTTTAGAAACATTACCATGTGTTGTTACTTAGTTTGGAAGTAGTTTCACAGGTGATTTTAAATAGTAATAATTTCAGAGTAACATAAAGCTGGAAAGTTGGCAAAGCATATCAAGCTGTGTGTAGTAATTTAAGATGAATCTTTACACTTCTCTAAAAAGTATTCATTTTTAAAAGGTTGCTTTGATCACCAGTCTTGAACGTTTAGAGGGTCTTTATTGGTACATAATGAGGATTTTTAAGCTTAGAAAACCAATTTTATGTTACAGCTCCTTTATTTATTGGGTAGAGTTGTATCAGAATTATAATTATATGTATAATTGAAAAATCCTATAATTTAAAGTGCATATATGTAAGCTTTCCAGTTAGAGTCAACAACAAAATACAAAGGAATATTTTATTTCTTCTTTGACACATGAAATATTCTGGCAAGCTTTCAGACTAGTAGAACAGTTTCCAGAGATTGAATAAAATTGTTTATCACTAATTTACCAGTCATCTAGATTACCACACTTGTTTTCTGGGAACTTTGTCATTCAGGGGCTAATCATCCATTCTCTGAATTTTCTAAATTGCTTTCAAAGCTTCTCCTATCTACTGTATCACCTTTCTTGCTACCAAGCTTTTACTTACAGCGTGTATTCCCTTTAACTAGTAGAGGAAGATAGAATAGAGACAGTATGTAGCATTCACTTTAGGTCAGTAGTCTATGGTTCCTGGGTAGGAGGGATAAAGGAGGTTTAAGGATTGAGAATTTCAAAGTCATCCATTGATTTTAATATCAGTGGCAGAGCAGGCATTCTAATAGCATGAATAATTAAATCGTAACTAAGGTAGGACTGATAAACATTTTTAGACATGTAGTTCATAAAAAATATGCTTGCTTTTTAAAAATGGTTTTCTATAAATAAGTTGGAATCTATGCGCTGTACCTTGTAAGTTGCTAGCTGCTATTCTAAACAGTAGTCCCATTATGAGGTGAGAGATTTTTGTTCTGTGGGTATTCTCAAAGGTCTATATGAGGAAATTCTGAAATAAAGGGACAGATTTTCTTAAACAACAACAACAAACTACTTGGCCTACTTGGAAGGGAATAAACAACCATAGCCTACAGTTTTTGCTTTTCTGGAATGCCAAATTTCAGCTCAGAGCAAATTCTTCAGCTGAGCAATAAACCTTTGAAAATTGCTTTATAATGGAAATGCTGACAGATCATTAACTATAGGGGTGCAGATGTGCTGCTCTGACACACATAAGGGTGTCCCAAGTTCCTAAATAGAATAAACCATGTTGGGCAGTGTACATCCTCTGGAAGCCTGTGTGGGTGTATACAGTTTGTCATGTTATGCCACCTGATTATTAATGAGGAAGTTCCATCATATCACCTTTGACATGCAGGAGAAGTACCATTTTAGAAGGAAGGAGTGGTTTAGGCTCTGCTGATGCTGATAGCTCATTTTATATTTGCTACACTGGAAAAGGCCCAGGGTAAATTTAACATGATGCATTTAATCACCATTCCAATTACAGTGCCACTGAAGCAAATCAATGTTTTCTTACTACCAATTCATTGGAACTTCTAGGTCATAAAGTATCATTATTAGCCATATTGGAAAGACTCAGCCCAGTGGAAATGTGGTTTCTGGGATTTTCCAGTTGCTTTGAAATAGTGGCGGAGGCTGCTTAGATGTACATTTTCCCCATGTAAAATGAAAACTGGAATTTAAAGGGATTGATGTGACAAAGCGAGAATCGTCTAATGACCCAGGGAAGGATGAAGCAGAATGTTAACTTCTAAAAGCAAAATAAGGAAAATTATGAAAAGGGGTGATTACTTCCCTAGTAGCCTGCTTAGTGACTCATGCCCCTGCTAATAATAAGTATGTGAGAATATATCTTGCTCTTGGCTATGTTCATAGCACCTGCAACAGTGCCTGGCACATAATGTGGATGTCAGTAAATGTTGGATTTACTTGTGTTTGTATATTTAAAAACTATTTGGGGTTAGATTGTCAGGAACCCTGCTACATGTTGTGCAAGGCTTCTAGAGTATACGTGTGTGTATTTCATATAATACATCTGTATATATGAGCAGTTGGAATTGATCACTAAAAGATTTCTTAAAGGTAATGTAAGTACAATTTGATATGTTGAATATCATGAATAAATTAATGCAAAGATTCAAGTACATTTTGGGTAGAATCATGTCCTTTGAAATGTCAGTGTACAGTAAAAAGTTCTGACATCGTAACTAGATTATAAATCCTGTACTCTTATACTCCAAAATCAATATAGTTTGACTGGGCTTGTATGTCCTGTTTGACTAAATACACATTTTACTTTCCTGTGGCAATTCCCAAACTGGGCTGCCCACTTGGACTTTTAAGAAAATGTAAGCATTCTTGGGCATTGACCCGAAGATTTTCATTCACTAGATCCTGGGGGTGGGGTGGGGGCTGAGGGAGCTAGGAATCTGTATTTTTTAATAATTTCCTTTCCATGGATGTTTACATACGGTTTCTTTACTCCCCACCTTTCATGATTTACTTTGAAATTTGGTGACAATTACCTTGGACCTTTTGGGTTCTCTGGAAGTGGTAACCAGCAAGGTAATTAATAATTGTCTTATACTGGTAGAAGGAAAGAAATGCCAACATGTGTTACACTAAAGATCCTTGAGGACTAGTGTTGACTTTCTTTTCATATATTTCACTGGAAAGTTATTGTTAGGACATTTTGGGGAAGGATATGATTTTTTTTTAATGTGGCATATTCATAGAATTGTATTACTGGAAGTTACCTTAGAAATCATTTAGTTTATTCCCTTTTATATTTGAGTTAATCTTAAAAATGTTAGGGTGTACCTTTTATTAGTCAAGTTGCCTCATTTCTCTCAGTCATGATTTCTTAAGCCTAGATGGGGGTGATAATACCTACCTACCTTATAGTTTTTTTAGGATTAAATTCAAAAAAGTTGCTAGCATCTATCTTGTTTGTAGCAGTGTAGCAGGTGTTCAGTAAATGTTTAATATTTTGACATACCTGTAATATGATCTGTGGTATACATAAAAGCCAAAGAGGTAGAAAAAATAGTAATTAAGTTCAAGTTTAAAATGTTGCACATCCACAGGCAGAGTTTTATTTTTAAATTATGATATAATCTTTACAAAATTCATCATTTTAAACAATTTTAACCCATTTCAAAGAAAACTTTTCAGTGGTGTTTAGTACAGTCAGTATTGTGCGGTCATCACTATCTAGTTTGAGAACATTTTTATTACTCAAAATGGGTAATAGGAAACCTGTACCCATTGAAGAGTCACTTCCTATTCATTTCTTTGGATCCCCTTGCAGCTACTAATCTATTTTTTGTCTTTATGGATTTGCCTATTTAGTCTCTTTTATATGAGTGAAATAATACAAAATGATTATTTTCACTGGATAACATTTTCAGGGTTTATCCGTGTTGATGTATGTGTTGTTACTGCATAACTTCCATTTTTTAAAAAATGAATGAATAACATTCCATTGTATGGATATAACAGCCTTGTTTATCCATTTATCAGTTGATGGACATTTAGGTTCCTTCCACCTTTTGGCTATGTGAGTGGAGCTGCCACAAACATGCTTGTGTAAGTTTTTGTTTGAACACCTATTTTCACTTCTTTTTGGATATACACATGGGTGTGGAATTGCTAGGTCATGTGATATTCTATGTTTAACTTACTGAGAAACTCCAAACTGTTTTCTATAGTGGCTGCACCAATTTACACTCCTTTGGTAATGTACGGGGGTTCCAGTTGCTCCACATACTGACCGACACTTATTTTCTGTTTTCTTGTATTTTTTTTTTTAATTTTATAGCCATCCTAGTAGATGTGAAGTGTGTCTTGATATGGTTTTGATTTGCATTTTGCTGATGGCTAATGACAGGCATCTTAACCTGTGCTTTTTGACCACTCATATGTCATCTTTGAAGAAATGGCTGTTCAAGTGCTTTGCCCACTTTTTAATTGGGTTGTCTTTTTGTTGTTGAAAGCAGTTTTTTGATTAGGTAGTTAATTTATGTATTCTTCTCTAGGGACCTTATTTGGAAATACATACTTGGTAATAAAAAATTTATTTTGGAATATAAAATAAAGGACTGGAGTGTATTACTTTTTAAGTAAACTTTTATTGGATGTTTCATTTTAATGTATTTTTTTTGTAGAAATACAACTCTTTTATTATACTTAGCCCGATGCCTGATTCCGTGCTTGCACTGACTCCCAGTCTGCACTAACAAATTATCAGATTTATTCCTTTCCAAAATATCATTGTTTTACATTGATTTTTTTTTCAGTTTATAGAATGTTCCTCTCACAACTTTTTTGTTGATAGCTTTACTGAGGTATAATTTACATGCCATAAAATAACACCCATTCTAACTGTATATAGTTCAGTGATTTTTAGTAAACTTACACAATTGTACCAGAATTGACACAATGCAATATTAGAACATTTCTATCATTCTGGAAAGTTTTTCCTCAGGTCTTTTGGAAGTCATTTTCTGCTTCCACCCCCTTGGTGAACACTAACACTTTCTGTTACTCTTAAATTTGCCTTTTCTGAGTATTTCACATAAGTGAAATCATAGTGTATAGTCTTTTGAGACTGGCTTCTCTCACTGAACATGTTTTTGTGGTTCATCTGTGTTGTAGCATATATCTGTAGTTCTTTTTTATTACTCAGTAGTATTTAATTCTGTGGGAATACCACATTTTATTTATCCATTTACTAGTTGATTGACATTTGGATCATTTCTAGTTTTTGGCTATTATGCATACTGAACATTCATGTACAAGTCTTTGTGAGGACCTCCTCTTTCAGCTTTTTATTTTGAAAAATTTAAACCCCACAGAAAGATTGAAATAAGTAGTATAAGAAATACTCATATACTTTTTACCTAGATTCGCTATTAACATTTTCCTACTGTACTTTGCCTTTTTCTATAAATACACCTTTTCCGAAACCATTTGTAGATATCATACTTTATCTCTTACGTATTTTAGCATGAGTTTCCTAAGAATGAGGACATTCATATACATAACCACGATACCATTTATCACATTTAAGAAAATTAGCAGTAATCTCACGTCAGCTACTTTATAGTCCATATTGAAACTTAACTAGTTGTCCCAAAAATGTCTTCTGTAGTTCCTATACCCCCCTTTCTAATGTAACATTCCAAAATGATTTATGGATCACAGTTGGTTTGATATTTCTCTTAGTCTCTCTCAGTCTAGAACGGTTCCCTTTCTGTTTGTCCTGTCAGTGAGGTTTGGAAGAATACAAGCATTCCATATTTTATTTAGATTTGTCTCATTGTTTTTTAATGATTTGTTTTAGGTTAAACATTTTGACAAAGATTCTTAATATTAAGTTGAGGTTGTGTACATTTTAGCACAGCAGTGATTAAGTGAAAAAGTGAGTTATAGCATGAATCTAAAAATACCTTAAGTGCTTTATTTGAGTGTACAACATAAATGTACATTGCCATTAGTGTGAACATAATGTCAGGTTGTCCCCTTTCTTGTGTAGAAAAGTTTGATCACTTGCTTAGAGGTATTGAATGCCAGATTCTAAAGGTATCACTTTCTCTTTGTATTAAGTAATTTGTAGGATGAAACTTTGAAACTGTATGGGATCTTGCTTGTCAGTAACCTTTTACTTGATTGTTTCAGTGCCCTTGAAATAATTACTACATTGGGAGAATGCTTTAAAAAATAATTTCCTAAGTTGTGTACTAGTTGAAAAGACATTTAACATGGTCTCCTTAGGTTTCTGTTCTTGTGTAGATACACACCACATGTCTTATTGACTTGTTACATTGTAGTTTGTACTTAACTCTTTCAGAGAAGAATTTACTTAGGAATTTATTATGGTAGTAAGCGTGGAGATGGATTTTGTTTTAGAAGTTGCTTTTGATTTTACAGTGATACTCCATTGCACTTTAGCACTCAACAAGATGGTAGAGATAATGGAATCCATTAAGATGGAAGACTTTCTTCATAGATATTCACCTGACAAAACTAGATTGACTTATTTTTCCTTGCTTTCTTGTTTGCCTGCATTCTTGTGTTCTTTCGTTCTTGCTTTCTCTCTTTTTCTCTTTTTCTGAGAGTCTTGTTCGGTTGTCCTGGCTGGACGGCATGGCAGGATGTCAGCTCATTGCAACCTCTGCCTCCCAGGTTCAAGCAATTCTCCTGCCTCAGCCTCCCTAGTAGCTGGGACTATAGGAGTGTGCCACCATGCCCAACTAATTTTTGTATTTTTAGTAGAGTTGGGGTTTTGAAGTGTTGGCCAGTCTCCTCTTAAACTCCTGACCTCAGGTGATCCACCCACTGTAGCCTTCCAGAGTGCTGGGTTTGCAGACATGAGCCACCACGCCTGGCCTAGATTTATTTCTGCACGTTAATAATTTTGTTTAGAATTCTTTTTTTTTTTTTTTTCGGTGTTTCACTAAAGCTTTTGGTGAAATTTCCTGTTTTGTCCTTTGCATTTCTGAAATTGCTTGGACTATAGTTGTGCTGATTAATCATGGGTAGAATCTCAGAATGTCACATTTAAGCCTGTAAATACTTTTATTTCTTTTCCTGGGAAAAGAGAATATGGCATGTCAATAATATCAGTAATTAATGTGAAGCTCTTTGCTCTATCATTGTGATTTATGACTGGCTTACCCGAGAATATGGGAAATATACAGCAGAAGTCTCTTATTCAAATTGATAAAACTGGTAGGTAAGTAAAAGAATGTGTTAAAGCATGGAATCTTAAAAAGCAATTTGAATGTTTAATTTAAAACAAATTTACATGATTTGCATTTTAAATGTAGGTCTAAGACTTTTTCTTTGCATATCAGTCAACTGATTTGAGAACCATACACTGTTTCTGCATAAGCCACACAAATAATACATTGTCTGTGATAGTTTAGCCGAGTAGAAATGTGACCTCTGAGACCAGGCCTCCTGGGCTGCAACCCTCATTCATTCCTTCCTCTTACTAGCATATGAACCAAGGCAAGTTACTTGACAGTTCTGTGCCTCAGTTTCCTCATTTGTAAAATGCAGATAATACCAGTGAGTCAGCAGTTGTCAAACACATACTAGTTTAAAATGATTAACTCATTTAATCCTGCTGGTAACTGACATGAAAGTGCCTAAGTAATTGTTAATTAATTAATGTCCAGTTTTTCTTTCATTGATATGAGAATCTAAAGACATTTGTGAAGCAGTCTGAAGGAACTCTTTCTAGATTTAAAAAAATATTTTAATTAAAACATTTTTTAATTTGATAAATATAAATTGTGTATGTTTATGTTGTAGAACATGATGTTTTGTTACATGTATACATTGTAATGGCTAAATCAAACTAACACCTCACACATCTAACATTTTTTTGGGAGTGGGAACATTTAAAATCTCTTAGCAATTTTCAAGTATACAATAAATTATTACTAAGTATAATCACCGTAGGATGGATTTAATCCTCCTATCTGAAATTTTATATCCTTTGATGAACGTATCCCTAACCCCCCATTCTACTCTCTATTTCTATGAGTTAGACTGTTTTACATTCTGGACATAAATGAGATCATGTGGTATTTGTCATTCTGTGTCTGACTTATTTCACTTAACATGAGGTCCTCCAGGTTCATCCATGTTTTTACAAATGAAAGAATTTCCTTCCCTTTTAAGGCTTAATAATATTCTGTTGTGTATATATGTCACATTTTATCCATTGTTTCATTAATGGGCACTTAGGTTGATTTTATGTCTTGGCTATTGTGAATAATGCTGCAGTGAACATGGGAGTGTAGATATCTCTCCAGCATCCTGATTCCATTCCTTTGGATATATACCCAGAAGTGGAATTGCTGGATCAATTCCACTGATAGTTCTATTTATAATTTTAATATATTGTTTTCCATATTGGGTGTACTAATTCCAATCAGTAGTGTATAAGGGTTTCCTTTTTCCCCACGTCTTTGCCAACACTGGTTATCTCTTGTCTTTTTGGATAATGGCCATCTAACAGGAGTGAGGTGATACCTATCCCATTGCAGTTTTAATTTGCATTTCTCTGGTGATTATTAATGTTGGATACTTTTTCATATATCTGTTGACTATTTGTATGTCATCTTTTGGGAAATGTCTCTTCAGGTCATTTGACTATTTTTTAAATTGGGTTATCTGTTTTTCTGCTGTTGAGTTCCTTATATATTTTAGATGTTAAAGAAGTATGGTCATCAGAAGTATGGTTTGCATATACTCTCATTCTGTAGGTTGTGTTTTTACTATGTTGACTGTTTCCTTTTCTTTGTATAATCTTTCCAGATTTTTATGATTTGTATCCCAGTCTTTAAATTGTCTTGGCCATACTTAGCAGTATGTCTTTTGATCTGTTCAAAGCAGTCAACACAGATTTCATAGAAATAACGCATCCTTTTTGCATTTACCGGTTTGAGTTGTAACTAAATTATCTACAGTTAACAGAACAGGCATAATTACAAGGCAGATTTGGAAACACAAACCACTGGTTCTTGGTAGACATTCAGTTCAACAGGTAGGTGTGGAGATGTGCCTGTATATTGGAAAATAGCTCTACTGCCTGAAATGGCATTTGGCAAGCTGTGGTTACATCAGTCTGTTTTATGGGGGGGATCTCACTAGCATAGGTTACTATAGTCAGTTGAGTAGAGTGTTGCCAAGAAAACTTAATGCTACTTTCTTTGAAGAGAAGTATGATGCAGATTCACCTTCTTAGGGTGCCTGCTGTAGGTTAGTTGCTGTGGGTCTGTTTTTTTGCCAGCTTAACGGTGTTTTATCGTGTGTGTGTGTGTGTGATGGTATAGGTAGCATATGTTTGTGAGAGGTGACAAATTTTATGGCTAAGAAGATGGACTGACCTAGGATTATCAAGATCCTCTGAGAACAATTAGCCATGGCTCAGCACCAGTTCCCAGCACTGAGGAGGGGGACCATGCACTCTGAGTTGAATTATGTCAGATGGATCCTGATCCCACTGCTTCTAAATACTTCCACCAGAGTCTTTGATGGTGGCACACAGAGTATGCTCATTAAGATTGTGAAATGGTATGAAATTGAATAGGTGGCTCAATAGAAAAGTTGATTAAATTTCAGAATACCTGATGGTTTAGGAAAGTTGATGAATATACATATGGCAAGATAATTTTCTTAAGGAAAGTAAATAGTTGTTGAAATTAGGTATGGGAGTAGAGTTTTTGTACTAAACATGAATAGTGCAAAGTATCCCAAAGTGCTAAGAACACCAGTTAAATAATAGTCATTGATAATGCTTTTGTAGTTGGTCCGAGTGTTGTGGGTCATTGTTAAGCTGATAATGCTTTTGCATTCAAAATCATTGATAAGAAGTTATATAATTGGAATGGTGCTTATGGAAATTACAGGGCTTCACTGTACTTGGTGTTAGACCTTCACAGTGCAATCAAATGTTCTGAGTGAGAAAACTGAAAAACTGAAAAACTAGTAAATATTCCTGTAGCTGAATCTTTTAGTAGATACTTAGCATAGAAATACGAGGAAGTTTAATAATTTTCTTAGTTGATTATACAGATTTTATACAATATCTGCCTTGCAGATATTGCAGTTTCTATTCCTGACCACCACAGCATAGCACAAGTTACACAAATGTTTTGGTTTCCAAGTACATATAAAAGTTTTGTTTATACCATACTGTAATCTATTAAGTAAAATAGCATTATGTCTAAAATATATACATACTTTAATTAAAATATACTTTCGATTAAAAATGTGCTAACAATAATCTGAACCTTCAGTGAAGCACGACTTTTTGCTGGTGGAGGATCTTGCCTTGATCAGGGTGGTGGTTGCCGAAGGCTGAGTGGGGTCTGGCATCTCTGGCAAGTTCCTAAAATAAGACAACAATGAAGTGTTCTGCATCAGTTGCCTCTTTTTCATGAAAGATTTCTCTGTAGAATGTAATGCTGTTTGATAGCATTTTACCCACAGCAGAACTCCTTTCAGAATTGGAGTCAATCCTCTCAAACCCTAGTGCTGCTTTATCAGCTGAGTTTATGTAATATTCTAAATTCTTTGTTTGTTCACCAGTGTTTATAACATCTTCACCAGGAGTAGATTCTATCTCAAGAAACCATTTTCATTATTCATTCATAAGAATCAAATCCTCATTCATTTCGATTTCATTATGACATTGCAGTGATTCAGTCACATCTTCAGGCTCTACCTCTGATTCTAATTCTCTTGCTGTTTGTACCACATCTGCAGTTATTTCCTCCACTGAAATCTGGAACCCCTCAGAACCATCCATGACAGTTGGAAACAACTTCCAAAATCCTGTGAATATGGCTTTTTTGACCTCTTCCCACGAATCAAAAATGTTCTTAAGGGTAACTAGAATGCTGAGTCCTTTCCAGAAAATTTTCTGTTTACTTTACCAAGATCCATCAGAGGAATCACTGTCTATGGCAGCTATATATATATCTATATATATATTTTTTTTGAGATGGAGTGCGATGGCACAGTCTTGGCTCACTGCAACCTTCACCTCCTGGGTTCAGGCGATTCTCCTATCTCAGTCTGCCGAATACGTGGGACTACAGGTGCAGCCCACCATGCCCAGCTAATTTGTTTTTTTGTATGTTTAGTAGAGATAAGATTTTGCCATGTTGACCAGGCTGGTTTCAAACTCCTGACCTTAAGTGATCTGCCCACGATAGCCTCCCAAAGTGCTGGGATTGCAGGTGTGAGTCACTGCGCCTGGCCTGCAGCTATATTCTTAAGAAATGTATTTCTTAATAAGACTTGAAAACTGAAATGATTCCTTGATCCATGGGCTGCAGAATGGATCTTGTGTTTGCAGGCATGAAAACAACATTCATCTTCTTGTACATCTCCATGAGAGCCCATGGGTGATCCAGGTGCATTGTCAGTGAGCAGCAGTGTTTTGAAAGGAATCTTTTTTTCTGAGCAGTAGTTTTCGACAGTGGGCTTAAAATATTCAGTAAACCATCCTGTTAACAGGTGTGCTGTCTTCCATACCCTGTTGTTCTGTCTTTAGAGCACAGGCAGAGTAGATTTAGCATAGTTTTGTTGTTGTTGTTGTTGTTGTTGTTTTGTTTTAGAGACAGGGTCTCATTCTATCACCCAGGCTGGGGTGCCGGAATGTGTGCAGTAGTGTAATCTTGGCTAACTGCAACCTCTTCCTCCCGTGTTCAAGAGATTCTCTTGTCTCAGCCACCTGAGTAGCGGGGATTACAGGTGTGCACCACCACACCTGGGTAAGTTTTGCATTTTTAGTAGAGATGGGATTACAGATTTTGGCCAGGCTGTTCTCAAAATCCTGGTCTCAAATGATCAGCCTGCCTTGGCCTCCCAAAGTGCTGAGATCACTGGGATCACAGGTATGACACATAATTCTTAAGGGCCCTAGGATTTTTGAAATAGCAAATGATCACTGGCTGCTTAAAGTCACCAGCTGCCTTAGTCCTTAACAAGAGAATCAGCTGGTTTTTTGAAACATTGAAGCCTTGTACTAACTTATCCTTTCTAGCTGTAAAGTCCTATGTAGCATCATTTTCTAGTATAAGTCTGTTTCATTGACATTGAAAATCTGTTGTTTAGTGTAGCTACCTTCATTTTAGCTAGATCTTTTGGATAATTTGTTGCAGCTGTACAACAACACTTGCCACTTAACCTTGCAGTTTTGTTATCGGGTTGGCTTTTTTTAAATGTCATGAACCAACCTCTGCTATCTTCAAACTTCTCTTCTGCAACTTCCTCACTTCTCTCAGCCTTCATAGCATTGAAGAGAGTTAGGCTCTTGTTCTGGATTAGGATTTGGGTTTAAGGGAATATTGTAGCTGGTTTGATCTTCTCTCTTGTTCACTAAAACTTTTTCCATAGGAGCAATAAGGCTATTTCACCCTCTTATCATTCGTGTGTTCACTGGAGTAGCATTTTAAATTTCCCTCTAGAAGTTTTTCTTTGCATCCACAACCTGGCTAACTGACATAAGAGACCTAGCTTTAGGCCTATCTTGGCTGTCAACATGCCTTTCTCACTAAGCTTAATCGTTTCTAGTTTTTGATTTAAAGAAAGAGACATGTGACACTTTTTTTTTTCCATTGAACATTTAGAAGACATTGTAGCATTATTGGCCTAATTTTATTATTGTCCCAAGAAAATGGGAGAGAGATGGAGGTATGGCTAGTTGGCAGAGTGATCAGAACACACATAACATTTATTGATGAAGTTTGCTCCTGCAATTTCCACAGATCTGTGAAACTTGACTGCATAATTTGTGGTGGTGGGAGACTGCATTTTCACTCTCCCCTGATGCTATGTTTGTTGTTTTTTTTTTTAATTAAAAAATTTTTTTTTGAGACTGAGTTTCACTCTTGTTTCCCAGGCTGGAGTACAATGGTGGGATCTCAGCTTACTGCAACCTCTGCCTCCTGGGTTCAAGCGATTTTCCTGTCTCAGCCTCCTGAGTATCTGGGATTACAGGCATATGCCACCATGCCTGGCTAATTCTGTATTTTTAGTAGAGACAGGGTTTCACCGTGTTGGTCAGGCTGGTCTCAAACTCCTGATCTCAGGTGATCTGCCCACCTCGACCTCCCAAAGTGCTGGGATTACAGGCATGAACCACTGTGCCTGGCTGCTATGTGTTTTTTTTTTTTAAACTTAAAAAAGTTTACCGGCTTGTAAGGACATAGTTTATGGTGTCCCAAAACAATGACAATAGTAACATTAAAGACACTCATTATAGATCACCATTGTAGATATAATAATAATGAAAATGTTTGAAATATTGTGAACTTTATCAAAATGTGAAACAGATATGAAGTAAACACATGCTGTTGGAACAAAGACTTTCTCAATGCAGGGTTTCCATAAACCCTCAACTTGTAAAAAGTGCAATACCTGCAAAGTGTGGTAAACTACAGTGCTATAAAACAATGTATGTGATGTATAATTGCAGTGGTCTACCTTTATCCATGTTTTCACATTCTGCAGTTTCTGGTACCTGCAGTCAGCCACGGTGTAAAAGTATTAAATGGAAAACTCCTGAAATAAAGATAAGTTTTAAGTTGCAAGTCATTATGAATAGCGTGATGGAATCTCATGCTGTCCTGCTCTATCCTGTCTTGGTTGCGAATCATTCCCTTCTCCAGCATATCCACACTTTGTATGCACTACTTGCCTGTGAGTAGCTGTCTTGGTTTTCAGGTAGACTGTCATGGTATCTGTCTTGGTATCTCAGTGCTTGTGTTTAAGTAATCCCATTTTACTTAATAATGGCCCCAAAGCACAAACGTAGTGATGCTGATACAGTGTTAAAATTGTTCTGTTAATCATTATTGTTAATCTTTTACTGTGTCTGATTTATAAATTAGGAAATCTGTTTGTATCGGAAGAACACGATATATATAGAGTTCAGTACTACCCATGATTTCAGGCTTCTGCTGGGATTCTTGAAATGTATCTCTCAAGGATAATAGGGGATCATTGTGTGATATCATTGTGTGATCATAGATTTATAGAATGTTAGCAGTCACTGGTTTAAGTAACTCACTTTATTTTAATGGGTGACAAAACCCAATTGTGAGGTTCCACCTTCAAGCAAAGCCCTTTCTTCCCAGGTCATTGCTCTTAACACTATCCCAGTAGCAACTGTTTTTACCCTGATGACAGAATTATAAGGGAGTTACAACAGTGGGAGTAATATGTATTAGACATTAGAAATTTATGATTACAAGGGCAGTAAAATATGATACAGAAGAAGCAATAGAATCTCTGGTGATTGTAGAACATGAGTACTTTAAGTCTTTGGGGCAGAGGTAGAAAATATGTACTCTTGAGTTCCCTCCTGTTTTGAGTTTCCTTCTGTTTCTGTTTTTTTTTCTTTTTTCCTTTTTTTTTTTTTTTTGGTAGGAGTTATAACCAGAGAATTTTCTTTTGCAAACCCTGGTCAATCTTGTATTTTGTGATGAATGATTAAAATAGTCAGGAAATGAATATTTTGAACTTTGAACTTTACTTGTCAATGGGCATTGGACTGGGAATAAGGAAAGCAGTTTATTTTCTGCTGTCACCTTTCAACCATTCCTCGTCTAGCCTCAATGTAGGTGTGGTGTCCTGACCCTTTCACGAACTTATTGAGAATGGCCTAGTAGATTGATGTAAGATATAAAATGTTTGGAATTTGAGCAAATGAAAGGTGTTGAGGTACAAATGACATTTAAAAAATATGTCAGTGATATTATCTACACATTAAAATTTTTCTTGTATGTGCATATTGCTAGATATTGTTTTCTCCTCCTCCATATTTTGTAGATGTTCTGTTGATATTTTTATCTTACTTGAATGACGTGAACAGAACTGTTGCATCGTGTAGATGTCTTTTTTACTTGGATATCCTCCAGCTTCTGGAAGTACCTTGTGCTTTTCTTTCTCAGCCATATAGCTTCCTTGCTAGCCTGTTTAAACCTTGTACTTTGAACCCTTGTAACTCTGTCATCTCCCAGGTTTGTGTCTCATTTGCTGACAAAGATCTGATAATAATACTTTAGTTTACTTTTCATCTTTCATTAAAATTATCATGCCTTTGATTTAATTTACCATAAATGTGGTTAAATGAATGCCTCTCTCTTCAAGCCTGAATTATCTTAATGAGAGTAGATAAGTGCACAGTTCCCCAGAATGAAGCAAAAATACTTGCCACTTGTGTCGGACAGGTGAATATTTATTTTGACACACTTTGGGAAAAAAGTACTCTGAGCTCCATAAATGTTGTCTCTCCAACCCCACCTATTTTCAGAAGCAACATGGTTAGCCAGAAGAAAAATAAGGCCAGAGCATACCTCATTGTTGTCTCTCTTAAATTTGTCATTCTCAGTTTAATTCTCAGATATTTGCTGTTATACTAGGTGGTTGGGAAGTTTTCTGTGTGTTGTTTTTATAACATGAAAAATGCCTTTTTAATAAACCAGTAGAACTACTTAATGTAGTGTAGAAATTTTTCAATTTATTCTTTGTACCAAAAATACTTGAGTTGTAATTTGTATATAGTAAAATGTACAATCTTAACATGTATAACTTAATTTTGACAAATGTATATACCCGTGTAGTCATCACCCACATCAAGATATAGAAGATTTTCATCACTCCAGAAAGCGCCCTTGATTGATACAGAATTCTGGAAAAATTTATAAGATGGTTAAGAATACTTAATTTTTTTCTCTGCTGTTTTCTCTACTACAAAAGTGAATACTGCTGAGCACTAGTTTTACTCTAATATAGGGATTGAATATCCTTAAAGTATCATATATCTTTGCATATGAAGAGACCCAGATGTAAGACAGTCCTCCATTTTCTCAGTGAGAAAAAGTGTTTTGGTTAGCTTGAATACAGAAACTTTTAGGGATGTAGGTGAAATAGTTAAGTATCTGAATCACACATAGATATTTTTAAAATCTTTTAAAAAAACTTTACTTTGAGATAATTGTAGAGTCACATAAGGTATAAAAAAGTACAGAGAGATTTTAAATATATGTTCACTCATTTTGTCCCGATGGCAACTGCATATGCATATTTAAGATCATGGATTATATAAAATTATATGTACTTTTATATGCTCCTAATATACAATTTAAAATGTTACTTTTTACCAATTTATATTATGAACAGATTTATTAAAATTCTTCATGTCTGCACAGACATCAGTCTTTAATATTTACCAAGCCATTTTAAAAGTTATTGACCGTGGTTTTTCAGAGGATATCATATTCATTTTATATTTCAGCTTCTAAGTTGTTTGAGATAAAACACTTTAAAATTTGTAAATGTTGCTAACACTGGAAAATTTATCCTAAGCTGCAAGAATTCATTCATATAACATTAGGAGAGTTGTCATCATCTTGACATCATTTGTGATCTTCCTCACATTTTGAGGCTGTTACTGCATTGCTTTCTAGTAGATCTTCGAAGACCTTCTTCAGTGGCAGCTACTATTTGTAATCACTCTCCAGAAATAATTTTTAAATTTGTGTTTAAAACTGTATCCTCCCCTCCTTATAAAACTAGTTTGGTGTAGTGACCCTGACAAAGTATCCAAGACTAGAGATGGCTTGACATCCTTCCCTACCTCAGTATCTCTGACTAGTAATGAGAACTTCACTGTCTCAGCCATTTCACAGACTCTTAACTGGAGAGATGCCTCTTGAGACTGTGACTCTACTTTCCTCTTTTGAAATCCCAACCATGATTCATTTCCCTGGGCACGACTGCATGCTTGGATTTCTCTTTTTAACTTCCAGGTTTGTTTGTTTGTTTGTTTCAAGCTTTTTCTTTTTTGGCCCTTGTTAGTATTTAGTATAAAATAATTGGTGTCTGCCTTAGTAATGATTTAATTGTAAAGCAATTCTTTGTTTCTGAAAGATACTTTCAGGGAAGAAAACCTTATGTTTGAGGATATATGGTGGGACAGCTGCAATCATTCTATATGTAGGGTGTGTTAGAGTTGATAGCCTCATTAAGTTTCTCTTATGTGGAAAAATTTGGCATTTTTATTCACTTCATTGTATTTTTTTTCTCCTTTTCTGCCATGGCTTTCATTCATTATTTTAATTTTTTCTTCTTTTTCTTTTGACTAGTTTATTGATGGCCATGCCTCATTTTGTCTGTAATTGTTAGATGGGGCTGGACTAAGCTTTTAGTAATATATATAGGGCCACACATGATAATGTGACTGGTTTTATATCTATACGCTATAACTTTTAGTGCAAGTACTTAAAACGCACAAAATCAGAGACATTTTGCTGTGCTGTCCTTGAATTTGGGCATAAAATGCTAAAACCACTGGTAATTACAATAACCCATTTGGAACCTAAATTGTTACATTAAAATTAGTTTTTAAAGTGATCAGGATCCATATTGCTACATTATAGAAACAAGTATCTCTTATTAACAGCTCTGTCTTTTCCATTGTAATATTTCCTTAAAAAGAAAATTTGCAGACATTGAGTGATTTAGAGTGATGTGTAACAGTTTGGACAGGCTGGTTGCACCCTTGAAAGCCTCCTTTGTCATTGCCAGCTAGGGTGTCATCTGTTTGAACCGGTCTTTTTCTTGTTTGCCTGGGGTGAGCAGAGAGTGACGATTTACTAGAGCTGTTGGCTGCTTCCTAGCTGCTGTAGGAAGTTAGATTTTCTGGCTATATGTGTATGAGGTGGCAGGCAGATTGTTACTAGTCTTTAATACTCTAATTTTACCTCTGAGAAAACTGAGATGATTTTTAGATTGTATTAGGTATTGTTGGTTTTTTTTCCCTTTCCTTTAACACCTCCCTCCTTGCCCCTTTCTCCTTCACTTTGTCATTTTACCCTTCCCACCCCTTTCCTACTTTCTCTGGATTATTATAAGAGATTGAATTCAGAGATGTGACTAGTTTTTACAGATTGTGTTTTTACAGACTAGTTTTTACCAATGTGACAGTTTTTACAGATTGAGTCCCTTCATTGAAGAAGGAACTTTCTTTGTAGTCTAGATTTTTTTGGTTTTATGATACATGTCTAGTCTAGAGAAGTTCAGGGATCTTAGGGCTGGAAGGGCTTGGTATACTGACATGCCGGTACTGATTTTTCTTTATACTCTAATTTTCTTCTGCCCTAGGTTTTTCCTTCCAGTTGGGTTAAAAAAAAAAAAAAAAAAAAAAGGTTGTTGAGGAACATTGATATGGTGACAGAGTTGTTTTTTATTTCCATATTTATATTAAAATAGTTTTTTGTGGCTGGACGTGGTGGCTCATGCCTGTAATCCTAGCACTTTGGGAGGCCGAGGTGGGCGGATCATGAGGTCAGGAGATAGAGACCATCCTGGCTAACGTGGTGAAATCTCGTCTTTACTAAAAATACAAAAAGTTAGCCAGGCATGGTGACGGACGCCTGTAGTCCCAGCTACTTGGGAGGCTGAAGCAGGAGAATCGCTTAAAACCTGGGAGGCAGAGGTTGCAGTCCGAGATTGCGCCACTGCACTTCAGCCTGGGTGAGATTGAGACTCCATCTCAAAAAAAAAAAAATTTTTTTTGCATCTGAGCATTTCTCTGAGTGGGGAGAGATAGTAGTCTTGTGTGTTAGGAAAGTATTATAAATAAGATGTTTCTAGAATTCCCAGAAATTATGAATGTTACTTTAATTCCCCAAGACGAATTAGCATGAAGGCTAATTTATTTGTCATTAAAAAATTGATATCCTTCCAAGTTGAAATAAAATTTTTAAAAGAAACATTTAACAACATAATCATTTCTGCCATCAAGTAAAAATTAAAAACTACAAATAGTGTCAGCCAGGTGCAGTGGCTCATACCTGTAATCCTAGCACTTTGGGGAGGCTGAGCTAGGTGGATTGCTTGAGCTCACTAGTCGGAGACCTGCCTGGGCAACATGGCAAAATGCCATCTCTACAAAAAAAAAAATCAATCAATAAAAAATTAGCTGGATATGGTGGCATGCACCTATAGTCCCAGCTACTTGGGAGCCTGAGGTAGGAGGGTGTCTTGAGCCTAGGAGGCAGAGGTTGCAGTGAACTGAGATCATGTCACTGCACTACAGCCTAGGTGATAGAGCCAGACCTTGTCTCATATGTAAATAAAGAAAATAAAATAAACATTGTTGTCAAAGATGTATTGAAAATAATATTAGAACTTACTTGGAAGGTGATTTTGCAATACTTAACTAAAATCATACTTTTTCATCTAGTAAAGTCTCCTCAGAATCAGTCTTAAAGCCATTCAGATACAGATTTATGACTAAATATATAAATCTAAAAATGCTCATTATAGCAATATTTATAATATAAGAAATTTGGGAAAAATGATTATACATTCAACAATAGTAACAATGTGACTAAATTATAGTATTAGTATGTAACGGATTATTACAGAGCAACAAATATGTTTTTGAAGAATAAGGCATGAGAAATATTAAATGTAAAATGAAAAAATATATCTGTAGATTTTCATTATGCATTTCTTTATGAAATTTTTATATATACAAAAGAAAATAGTCATGTGTTGCTTCATAATGGGGACATATTCTGAGAAGTGTGCTGTTAGTCGGTTTCATTGTGCAAACAACGTTGAACATCATGGAGTGTCCTTATACAAACCTAGGTATTACAGCCTACTCCATGCCTACACTATATGGTATAGCCTGTTGCTCCTAGGCTGCAAACCTGTAGAACATGTTACTATGCTGAATGCTGTAGGCGGTTGTATTTGTGTATCTAAACATAGAAAAGGCATGGTAAACATATGGCATAAAGCATAAAAAAGTGACATACCTGTCCCAGGCACTTACCATGAATGGAGTTTACAAGACTGGAAATCGCTCTGGGTGAGTCAGTGAATGAGTAGTGAGTGAATGTGAAGCTACTAGGACATTACACTACTGTAGATGTTAGAAAGACTGTACACTTATGTTACACTAAATTTATTTTAAACATTTTCTTTAATAATAAATTATTCTTAGCTTACTATAACTTTTTTACCTTATAAACTTTAAAAAATTTTAAACTTCTTGGCTGAGCACGGTGGCTCACACCTGTAATCCCAGCACTTTGGAAGGCTGAGGCGGGCGGATCACCTGAGGTCAGGAGTTTGAGATCAGCCTGACCAACATGGAGAAACCCCATCTCTAAAAAAAAAAAAAAAAATAAACTTCTGACTCTTTTGTAATCCCATTTAGTTTAAAACACAAATGCATTGTATAGTTACATAAAAATATTTTCATTATATCCTTATTCTAAGTTTTCTTGATTGATAGATTGACAGAGTCTTACTATGTTGCCCAGGCTGGACTCAAAGTCCTGGGCTCAAGTGATATTTCTTTTCAGCCTCCTGAGTAGCTCGGACTTTAAATAAAAGTGCATGCCACCAGGCCTGGCACCTTTATTTTTAAAATGTTTTTAATTTTATTTTTTGCTTTTAAAGCTTTTTTGTGAAGCATCAACACACAGACATGCATACAATTAGCCTAGGCCTGCACAGAGTCAGGAGCATCACTGTCTTCTGTTTCCACATCTTTTCCTACTGAAAGGTCTTCAGGGGCAGTAACTGGTGTAGAGCTATCATTTCATATGATAACAATGCCTTGTTTTTTTAGTAAGTAGAAAATTACACTCTAAAATGAGGATAAAAAGAATAGTAAATACACAAACCAGTCATATTTATCATTTTTAAATCAAGTATTATGTATGATACATAATTGTATGTGCTAGACTTTTATATGACTGGTAACACAGTTGATTTGTTTACGTCAGCATCATCAGAAATATGGGAGTAATGTGTTGCTCTAACACTACAGCTATGGTGCCACTAGGCGATAGGAAGTTTTTGGTTACATTATAATCTTACAGGACTTCTGCTGTGTATGTGATCTGTCATTGATGAAAATATCATTATGCAGTGCATGACTGTATGTAATGTGTATATATGGTATGAAGCATAAAATGAACACCTGTGAACATACCATACAACAACCAACAGTGTATATATAATAAATTCTGAATTATGGAGCAGTGAAAATTTCTGCCTTTCATGCTTACTGTCACACAGAGAGCTCTGTTGTCTGTTCCAAGACCGTGCAAGTTGATTATACTGTTTTTTGGTAGGTAGTGAGTAGTTGTATCCCTGTGGTTAGCTTCAAGTTTCACATGTTCAACATGAGAAAGGATTAAAGTTCTCAGACGAGCCTCTGCTAGTTCCTTTGGATTCAGTATTCTTGACCCACGTGATCCAAGCTGGCATTGTTGAGAAGTGACCATTATTTCAGTAGCCAAAGTCTGGTTTATTTTAGATTTAAAACATCTCTGTTTAAATATATCAGTAATATATATCAGTAATAATATCAGTAGCTATGTTACTTCTTTTATAACCTGATTAACAATCAGGTTGCTGAAAAATTCCTATTCAGAATGTGGAATGGATGTCATTTAGGTAATATATAGGTATGGCGGGCATTTTAAATACATAAACTATCTGAAGAAAGATCAAGGAGACTCTGAGAAAAATGACATTTTTCCATTTTTTCTTACCAGGTTTCTGAAACACAGTTGTTAAAACTGGCGCACTATTTGCCAAGTTGTTTTCTGAAAGTTTTCCATTATTCCTGCTGGACATTTGGGGGTAGCAGAGGTTATATGAGTTACATCTGGCTTTTTGTGACATTGTGTGAAGTCACACAATGATAGTGACCACATCAGAAAGGTGTCTGCTTCTCTTGGGGGAATTCTGGTCCCTTCAGAGAAATTGAGTGGAGTTGGGTGGGGAGGGGACAATCCTGATATTCTGGCAGTAGAGAATGTTCCGTAGACCACAGATTTGTGTATACTGCATCCATACTAGTGAGTTTCTTTAGGATGGGAATGTACCTCTACTTCAAGTTCCATTAGTTAAAAAAGGCATGTAGGAATTTCTTCATTCTCAGTTCTTCCTTGCATTAGAACTGAAATAACTGGGAATCTTGCATTGTTTTCCTATGTGCCTGGAGAGTCAGGGAGGGCAGGAGATGTGCTTTTTCCAGATGAGGAGCTTTACTTTCTCAGGGAGCTGACTTGATTTCCATAGACATTCTTACAAACTACCAGAGTGCTGGTTCTGGACTGGTATGTGCCCCTCAGCTTCTGTATTGGGGCAGAGGCCCAGGTTTGGCATGATGAATAGAATACAGGTGTTGGAGTTAGACCAGATTAATTCACTTACTAGTTCTATAATCTTAGGTAAATTATACACCCTCTTGGGACCTCTGTTCCTTCAATGATAAAATGGGGTTGAAGGCATTTGGTATTATGTCTATTACATTAGAGGCAGGTAATAAATGTTAGATGCTCTCATTAATACATCTCTTTATCCACTTAATCGTTTTATTCACTTACTAATACTTAATTTTCCTCATTGCTGTTGTGTTTATATTAAGCAGAATTCTAAAGGAATATCTACTTGTTGAACAGCTTCTTTTTTTGGGGAAAGAAATATTAACCCCTTTCCCCCATCTTGTGACAATTACTGTTAGGTCTTAGGTTCCAGCATATGGGCAAACAATCAGCATCAGAGAATACTTCCTGAGGGAGGCTTTCTTTAATTGTAAAACTTACTAAAGATGGCAAGGCTGGGCATGGTGGCTCACACCTGTAATCCTAGCACTTTGGGAGGCCGAGGTGGGTGGATCATGAGGTCAGGAGTTCAAGACTAGCCTGGCCAACATGATGAAACCCTGTCTCTACTAAAAATAGAAAAATTAGCCGGATATGGTGGCAGGTGCCTGTAATCCCAGCTATTTGGGAGACTGAGGCAGAGAATTGCTTGAACCTGGGAAGAGGAGTTTGCATTGAGCTGAGATTGTGTCATTATACTCCAGTCTGGGTAACAGAGCAAGTCTCTGTCCCAAACAAAAAAAAAAGAGGGCAAAAGAAGGTTGGCTTATTTTATTTTTAGGGACAGTTCTGGTCAAAGGATGAAATACTGGGAATGGAGTTGCTGAGGAATGAGGTTGTAAATAGGTCAGCTTGCCTATCTAATAACATAGAGCATTCTAGGAGGTTTTTGGAAGGAGGAGCTCTAAGAATGATTCTGCTTAGGAGAGGATCAGGAAGGGAAACAGCAGTGAGATGAATGTAACAGGAAGGCCATTATTATTTTTTATTATTATTTGGAGACAGTCTGGCTCTGTTGCCTAAGCTGGAGTACAGTGGTGTGATCTCAGCTCATGCAACCTCTGTTTCCTGGGTTGAAGCAATTCTCATGCCTCAGTCTCCCAGGTAGCTGGGATTATAGACGTGTGCCACCACTTCCAGCAAATTTTTTCTATTTTTAGTAGAGATGAGGTTTTGCCATGTTGCCCAGGCTGGTCTTGAACTCCCAGGCATTCCACCCGCTGCAGCCTCCTGTAGTGTTAGGATTACAGATAAGAGCATCTGCACCTGGCCAGAAAAGTCACTAATGGCCCTGGGGTGCTGTGGTTCCAGGTGCTGTGTTGTGAATAAAGGTTGATGGGTTGGCCTTTGGAATTAGCTTAGGCTCACAGTCAGATATTTTCTATAGTTACTAGCCCACCTGTGTAATGGGGATGAGACTGTCTGTCTTTGATTTCTAAGACTCCCCTCTAAATTGAATAATAACTTGGCAGAGGAGGGGGTAACGTGTTCCATTATTGGAACACTAAACATGAGAATTATATCCTGCTCAAGGTCATCATCTGGTCTCATTGCAAAAATTCAAAAAATTGCAACCTCTGACATAAATAGGTTAAATTATTCATCCCTTGTATCCAGTTGTAAGGTGTTTTCTTGTTACAGAAATGATAATGTGATTTTTTTTTAAAGTGCATTTTAGAAGCAAAGCAATATGATAATACCCATCTTAGTGATGTTGGGACGATTAATAAGATAATGTATGTTAAATGCCCATCCAAGTTAGTATTCAGTGAATTGTAGCTATTAGTAATGGATGAAAGGACATGAAAAATAATTTGATTGGAACATCTGAAGAAAGAATTTTAAACAAGAAGGTCATAATGTGACTAGGAGCTGAAATAGGAAAGAGTAAAGTTCAACTAATGTTGTAGAGATAAATAACTATGTATATGAGGAGAAAGTTTTACCCCTTTACAAATACTTTGTTGTTTATAGTGATAACTTTGTATATTTTCCAGTATGAACAGAGGGAATGTGGTAATCATATGGGTTCGATTTACTCTCATACCATCTTCTGGGCATTTTATAATGTTTCTGAACTTGTTGCTATATAAGCTGCTCACATACACAATAAACAAAAGAAAGCATTGGTTAACTTACAGGTAAAAAATAAAAATAAAAAACAAGTATTTATATTTTTGTTTTATTTTGTTGTGGGGGGAGTGGTGGCTAGATAGGGACTTGTTATTAATTTATTAGTTCAGTTGCCTGGCCAGGAAGTTCTTTGCCTACATTTCGGACATCTTATGTTTTGATTAGAGTCATACAGAACTTTTAGCTCTTCTTTCTTTCTTTTCTTTTTGTTTGCCCCAGGTCCAGCAAGACTATGAATCTCTGTTCCAAATGCTTTGCTGGTAAGTGCAGAAAAAGGATTTTTAAATTTACTTTCATTTTTCTTCTTTCTTTTTTTTTTTAATTGTTTTTAAGACTAAATAATTGGACCCTCCTTTGGATTTATGCATGGAGTTTTGTTTTCTTAGCTTGTGTGAGAAAGCAATTTCACCTTAACAAGGTACTTCATATATTTGCCTAGGATGGTTGAAATAGTCTTCCTTGAATGAAATCCTATCTCCTATGTACTTGCACCAAACAACCTTTCCTTGGTTTACTGTTGTTGGTGTATAGTAGAACTGTAAAAATACGTGTCTTTTAATGAGGTTGTAGATACTCATTGCATATCTTGACTTGAATGATTAATGGTTAATATTGCTTTATTAATGAGAATATAACAAGAATATTTTCATGTTGGAGTCAGGAAGAGAATCACACTGAGTTAGACCCTTACCAAATCCATCATAGAGGCTGCCATGGTGGCTCATGCCTATAATCCCAGCACTTTGGGAGGCTGTGACAGGAGGATTGCTTGAGACCAGGAGTTTGAGGCCAGCCTGGGCAACATGGTGAGAATCTGTCTCTATAAAAACAAAAAAACCTCCTGCAAATCCCTTACTGAAATCACCTCGGGTAAGTCACGTAGTCTCTTTGGACCTTAGATTCATCATTATAAAATGAAGGATTTGGGCTTGATGTGTGCCAAGGGCTTTTTCTAGCTCCCGAGTGGTAGTTAGTTAACTCCTAGAATTATGACTCCTTAAATCTTTAGGGCTAGTGTCTTTTTCCTTAAAAAAAAAAAAAAAAAAAAAAACTTTATATCTAGTGACCCTATATAAATAAGTCTTTACTAATTAGGATATGTTTAACTTCTTCATTCATTTTGTCAAAGATAAGGCTGCATACTAGCTTAAATTCTGAGGACAGATATTCGTCAGTAATACACTTTTGCAATGGGGAAGAGAGTCCAGAATGAACTGAAGTCAACTTCAATTTGCAGAGATGACTGGGATTTTTAAAGAGAGAATGGCAGGGGGACTTGACAGGGCAGATAAACAGGGGATCTGTAGAGTCAAGGGAGTGAGAAATTTAAAAAGATAGGTAAAATATGCTGATTAGGCCAGCTGTGTCTGTTAGCTGGCACTGTGACTGGGGAATAGAGACCTTGTTTTTCCTGATGGTTACATTTTTAAAGAAATGGCTTTTAGGTCCTTGAGAAAGACACTTCTGAGTTGTAGGAGTCCGGCTCAGAGGGACAGGAAGGATTCACAGTTGTAAGCCCTTTTTAGTAAAGAGGTTGGTCAGAGCCTATCTTCAGATGTTGGCTAGAACAAACAGTAAATTCTTTGGCAGCCTTGAGCTTTTAAGGGGCAGAACTTTAAGGGAGGCTAGGGTCATCCTAGGGAGGTAACCTGGAGCTGTTAGAAATGTTAGTGTTTAAGTCTTTTAATGTGAAAGGATGGTGTAGACCGAGTCATTTGTTTGGAGAGTGCCTAGTTTTTAAAGGCCCAGGTTGAGGCCTGGTCCAAAGAGAGCTCAGAGGAGCGTGGGTAGATTTTTATCAAAGAGATTTTTGTTGTTGTTAATTTTAATCTTCTATTCATTATGCTGTTTGGGCAAGGAAGTAATCATAATGTAAGCTTTAGACCTTTACATTTGTGCCTAAACTGGAGGATAGGTGGGAAGGAATGGGGAGAATTGGGGACGCTGACAGCTTTTATATGTTCAAAATTTGGAATTTGTCAAATAGTTTAGGTTTTTAAAAGAAAAGAAATATTGGTGGATTTTTACACACTTTTTAACAGTATTTGTGCCATGTTAAAGGACTGTATACGGGCGAGGCGCAGTGGCTCATGCCTGTAGTCCCAGCACTTTGGGAGGCCGAGGCGGGTGGATCACAAGGTTAGGAGATTAAGACCATCTGGCCAACATGGTGAAACCCCGTCTCTACTAAAAATACAAAAATTAGGTGGGTGTGGTGGCGTGTACCTGTAGTCCCAGCTACTTGGGAGGCTGAGGCATGAGAATTGTTTGAACTGAGGAGGCGGAGGTTGCCGTGAGTCTTATTACAGCCTGGGTGACAGATCAAGACTCCTTCTCAAAAAAGAAAAAAAAAGGACCGTGTTCTGCACCTTACCTTATGTATCTACAATTACAGATGTAAAGAAATACTTCCTCACTGATGAAAGGTTAACTTTAAAGATAAAAGTGGCAGTGAGACAAAATTTATACAGATTGAGAACCCCAAATCCCAAATCTGAGATGCTCCAAGGTGCAAATGTTCCAAAATCTGAGAAAAACAAATCCCAAACACTTCTGCTCTCAATCATTTTGAATAAGGTATACTCAACCTGTATTAGATTATATATCTGTCCCCACATGGAGACCCCATTGTAAACCTTGCTCTACGCATGGTTTTGGGAGAAGGCCAGACACCTTTGAATAAGGTGGTTCACATCAAATACTTATAAGGAACTGTCTTATGCCCTTAACTGTGAAGCTAGAATTTAGCGATAGTCTTTGTGTTTCTTTGGACTTGTTACAGTTTTACTTTCTGTGATTGTAATTATCTGTCTCTGGTGATCTGTGTCTATTTACTTTTTTTTTTTTTTGGAGACAGAGTCTTGCTTTGTCACCAGGCTGGAGTGCAGTGGCGCAATCTTGGCTCACTGCAACCTCGGCCTCCTGGGTTCAAGCTATTCTTCCGCCTCAGCCTCCCGAGTAGCTGGGACCACAGGTGCATACCACCACGCCTGGCTAATTTTTTTGTATTTTTAGTAGAGATGGGGTTTCACCGTTTTGGCCAGGATGGTCTCTATCTCTTGACCTTGTGATCTGCCTGCCTCGGCCTCTCAAAGTGCTGGGATTACAGGCGTGAGCCACCGCGCCCGGCCTCTTTACTTTTTATATAGCTTTACCACTTTTGCTTTTAAAAATATTAGGAGGACATTTTCAAGTATCTGAAGAAAATATTTTCTTCTTTCTTCTATATTTTTTACCCACACGCTACTGCTCTCTCCAGTTGCAGTTACGTGGAATGACTATTTAATATCCTGCCTGCTGAAACAGAGTTTTGTGTTCCTTTAGAAATTCAAAAGAAATCATTGAACTTTCAAAATACATTTTTGGATGTCATGTCAGTATGAACATAAGGAGAGTATAGTGAATGCAGTATTACAGAAGAGGCATGAGTTTGACAAGACAACATCAAGATTACTTTGGCCAAAGCCACTGTGATCTTCAAAGACTCTTTATATTGTAAAATGTACAGTGTACTTTAAAAGATGTAAAAATCACTTTTTAAATAGTTATTGTTTGTTACTAGGATAAAATTTTTTTTCAAGATTCCTTTTCAAAATCTATGTGATGACAAAATGAGTTTGTTACAACATAAAATTGAATGAAATGGGAAAAATGTCTTTAAAATCTTATGGAGAGAATGTGTTGTAGGTTAAGAACTAGAGATGTGTGTTTAAGGTTTACTTGGATAACTGTTTTGCTGCTGATGAAATATTCTGCTAAGTGGTGAGCACACACCTGCCCCAATAACCATCATTATTTCAGATATTCTCCTTTATAAAATATTCTTGATATATTTGAATTTAGAGGAAAGGAAGAAGAAGGGAAGAGAAATGAGTATATGCAGAATGAGAGTTAGTAAAACTCATTGAAATGTTAGTTGTCGGTCAACTATATACCAAATAATAATGATTCTGTATATCTGTATATTGTTAGAATGAGAAATGTTTGTATCAGACCTTTGCATGTATGTAGAAGAGGCCCCAACCTGGCTGGATTTGCTAAAGACTCGAAGCTCAACCAAAATTCCTCTCTTTGCAGTGAGAGGGAGGTGTTTTTTTTTTTTTAAACATTTCCATGACTGTCTTTATTGTTAATCTTGGTTTGGCCTCTGTTACCTTTAAAGGCCAAAATAATTTAAGACTGTTTAAAGGAGCTCACTTGCATGTGCGCGCACCCGCCCCCTCCTCTCACTCATACTCTCCTCTCCTCTCCCCCTCCCTGCCCCGTCTCTCTCTTTCCTCTGTCTCTCACTCACTTTCTTTTTTTTTTTTTTTTTTTTTTTGAGATGGAGTTTGGCTCTATAGCCCGGGCTAGAGTACAGTGGTGTGATCTCAGCTCACTGCAGCCTATGCCTCCCGGGTTCAAGAGATTCTAAAGGAGTTTTCGTCACAAAGACATAGTATGCTTCTTTCTCAGTCTTAAGAGAAAGGCTTTGACCTAGAGACCTTTATCATCCAGTATTTTCTATGCCAGGATCACTAGGACACTTACAGTAAGGATTCTGGGGAAGCACCAGGAAGTGATTGACTCAAGTATTAGGATTTGAGGCAAAATGGACTTAAAATGCCCATCTAGATTTTCTTTATCTGAGGTCATTTAGTCTACTAAAAAAGGTTGGGCATGGTGGCTCATACCTGTAATCCCAGCACTTCAGGAGGGCAGATCATTTGAAGTCAGGAATTTGAGACCAGCTTAACCAACGTGGTGAAACCCCATCTCTACTAAAAATAGAAAAAAATTAGCAGGGCATGGTGCTGCATGCCTGTATTCCCAGCTACTCAGGAGGCTGAAGCAGGAGAATCGCTTTTACCCTGGGGGGCGGAGGTTCAGTGAACCGAGAGCAAGACTCTTGCCTCAAAAAAAAAAAAAAAAAAAAAAAAGGCAAGACTTAATTTTAGCATACTATATTTCCTCCATTCCTGTAAGAATTCCTATTTGTTATTTTTCTACCTTCCTGTCCCCCTTTCACACATTCTGTATTTTCTTTTCTCAAATCACAATTCAGTACATTTGTTTGGAAATACAGATCTATACCTCTCAAGTTTAAAAATATTCTGTGAGTAGAGAAACCTGAAATTCCTGGAATTTGAGTAAGGATTCTCCCACCTTTGAGTTGATAAATATTTCTTCCCAGTCAAGAGTGTTGATTATTTTTATATTATGCTTAAAGAAAGGATTTGCGTAACAGCTTTGCAGTTTAAAGTTATGGAGACTTTCTAAACTATTGAAAAGGATGGTATGTAAATACCCTGGGACACAAATTATCATTTGATTTTGCCAAAAATCTTTCCAATTATCAAAGCTGGTCTGAGGATCTGTTTTGGCCTAATTTTGGCTTTTCTTACCCCCTTGATAATATTCTGTCATATTACCCTTTCATTAAATATTTTAATATTGTTTTATATACTATTTTACTTAAAAAATAAGTAAATGAATATAGAAAGTAAGAAAATTATGACATAGTTATGGCAAATTGGTTGAAATACTACCTTCTAATGCAGTTTTTCAAACTGGGTATTGTCACTCAGTAGGTAGACAATTTAATGGGTCATGGTTAGCATTTAAAAAATCTGAGTAGAATAGAAAATATCAGTGTATTGCAAATAATAAAGTTATTTTGTGAAATCTGACTTACATTGAGTTAATTGAAAACATGCAATGGGTTGTGATGTAAATATGTGTATAGTACTGTTACGATTTTAAGTTTGAAACTCAGTGAATTGTAGAAGTATAGCTTTGGAAAATCTTGAGATCTAATCATTTTGTAAAATAGGGAATATTTCATTTGTGTCTTCAGGCAAGAGGTTAATAGTTTTTTGTGATCTTTGTCAGTTCTGAGTTGTCGTCTAGTTTAGAAATGAAGCTTAAACTAAACCCAGTAGACTACTGCAGTGTTAAAATACATATGAAAAGTCAGGCATAGAATCTAATGAATATTCCTGCCTCTTACAAAGGAATATTTAGTACCTAATTTATGATGACCTCTTGTTCTACCATATTGAAGGGCAGCTATCATTAAAGCAGTGCTTTGCACAGAATGGTTTTGCTGACCTGCATTTGTGGGTGGCAGAAACATCAAAGAGAATGATCACAAGCGGGGAAGGCAGAAATTTAAAAATACCTGACTGCAGTAACTCCTATACTAATGTGACATCATCTCTATCCCCCACAAACCCTTGGAAATACTAGTTTTGGAGGAAGAGAGAAGTCTGGTGATTAGGAAGTAGCTATAACCTATTGATCACTGTATACTTTATAAGACAGTGATCAGAAGATATGTTTCAAGGAATGGAAGGTTGTTTGAGTAGCACTGATGACAGATGCTTATCTTAAGGCAAACTTAATATATGTTACACAGTGTACAAAATACCCTTTGGTTTGGTGGACTTTTGAATGTTCGTATTTAATTTTTAATAAACTGTAGACATATTTAAATATTAAGACTAACTTTTAAGAAATTTGCTATCTTATGTGATTCACATATCACGTACAAGTGTATGGTTACATGAGGTAAACCTGGAAGATGACGTGAAAAATTAAATTTTGGTAGTCTCAGGGTAAGAGTTGGGGAGCTTTAAATTTTAATTTTGTCTGTGTTTTCAGATTTAAGTATTAATGTAATTGCACAAATTACATTTTTTAAAAGTGAAGTGAATTTATACAATCCAAAAGTGGTTTGTTTCTTTCTGGAATGTGCAAAATAAAATTAGCTATAGCCTGAAGCATAGGGAATCTAAATGTTGACATTCAAGGTGAGTGATATAATAATGCTGGGCACAGGGTGAAATGGTAGGTAAACCAAAATGCTAACATTTTTCTTGAAAGCAACTTGAGTTTCATTATAGTTTCCAGAAGAGGATAACAAATTCTCATTTCATACCAAGTAAATTAAAATATTTCCTTATGAACTTGCAACTTAGTGGTTGGAGTTACACACTAATCTCTTTCCTGCTTCCATCTCCTGTTAGAACGCCAGAGTAAAAGTGATCCGATTCTAGTCACTTTTGAAAGCGAAGAGTTGTAGGTTACAGCCGAATTTTGAGGCTCTACAGTAAGAGGAACAGAGTGAGTCTGACAGATTTTAAGCTCTTCTTATATATGTTTTATTAGAAATGTAGGGACTGTGCACAAATAATTTAGAAACAAATTACCGATTCCAATGCAAAAAATTTGGCAGGATAGTGGAGAATTTGTAAGCTTGTCATACCTTGATTTTTTAAATTCACCTTTCCCCAAAAGAAAGCAACTGCTGCTCTTAGGACAGTGTTTGAATAGAGTATTCCTGCTTTTGTAATCTTTTTGACTTGATTGCTCTTGTATACTCTTTGATTTCTTCAAAGCAAAGCCCAAGAGGAATTTCTCAAGTGTTAACACATACATTTTGGTCATGTGTTTGTTAAAAGGGGACAGTTCAACTCATCAGGCTCTCCTTAACCATTATGTGTCTGTTGGTAGGTATCTGTTGGATGGTTGGGTGTCTGAAATTCAGAATATCCACAAACCCACCCAGAAGTGACAAATGCTAATGATTTGCCTTTTTCCTTATCACATTAAAACGGGTACTGAAATGTGAGTTTTCTTTTACCCCGGTAATCATCTTCACATCTCAAACACTCTTCTTCTTATCCTTGTATTTATACTTTTTATTATGAATGGGCATTTATATAAATATTGTTATGATTCTGTTTTTAAAATGTTTACATGGTATTTTGTACTAGTCAGTCTACAACTTCTTTTCTTTTAAGTAATGCTTTTAGAAACTAATCATGTTGACATGTTGCTCTTGTTCATTTTAACTATAATATTCCATTATAACTAATGTCTAGATTTACCTAGAACAATCTCAGTTTATGCATTTTGTGCCAGTGAAAATATTAATAGCACCTCTCTGTACCAAACTGGTACTCTTCTAAGTATATCTGTTTGTTTGATGTATTCATTGGTCACCTTCATTATTATATGCCCTAATTTATCTAGTCCCCTGTAGATGGACATTTGTTTTCAACTGCCATTTTTATTCCACAGTTACAACCCCGTGTTTTTTTTCTCTCTCTTTTTTCTAGCACTTGCTTGAATATGTTAAAAGAATGTTTAAACTGTTCTTTGTGGTGTAGCCTCCTTTACTATCAAATGCAAGCAAGACTCGGACAGCAGGTCCTTAATGGATAAATGATGCTGGACTGTCGCAGCCTTTTCTGATCACTTAGTCTATAGCAGTGTGATGTCTTACTAATAAGCATTCTTAAATTGCGTGGTTAATTATTATGCTAGTCAAGATAGATGGAGCAGTATGTTGAAGATGATGATGATGATGTTATGGAAATTATATCAGAAATAATTTTGCATTTCTAATAGGAAACAGAGTGCCCAGTGCTGTGAAATAGCTGAGAAGTGACGTCTTTTAGGCCTCAAGTGGAAAAATTGTGACCATGTGTTAGAGTATTATAGGCAAAGTGTTATAGGCAATTTAGTAGTTACTAGGTCTTTTAAGGTAGTTTAGTCTGTCACTTGGCTTTATTTCTTCCCACATGTTGGTCTGAAGCTGTGGTCTCTTCATGGTATACAGGATTATCCATTGTGGCAAAGAGAGAAAATGTTAGAATTCCTACTTATGTTTATTTTTATCCTTTATACATAATCTCATTGGTATCTATATTAGTTTCCCAGGGTTGCCACAAAATTGCCATATATTTGGTGGTTTAAAACAACTGAAGTTTATTCTCTAACAGTTCTGGAGGCCAGAAGTCTGAAACCAAGGTAATGGCAGGGTTGGTTTCTTCTAGAACCTTTGAGGGAGAATTCGTTCCATGCTGCTGCTTGTTTCTGGCTTGTCAGTAGTTCTGGGCATTCCTTTACTTGTAGCATATCACTCTAGTCTCTGCCTTCATCTTCACATGACCATCTCCCCTGTGAGTCTCTGTCTTTCCCTCTTCTGTCTACTCTAAGGACAAGTGTCATTGGCCTACTCTTATCCTGAATTATCTCATCTAGAAATCCTTAGTTACATCTGCAAAAACTTTTTTTTTTTTTTTTATTTTCCAAAAAATATCTCATTCACAGATTCTAGGTAGACATATTTTGAGAGGTGGGGGCACAGACAGGATGCATCATTCAATCCACTACAGGAATATGTAACTACTTTTAAAATTGTCATGGAAGAGGCGTGCACTAAAATTTTATTCTGATGGTACACCTTTATCAAAGAACCTTGGGGACTTCTAGTTCAGAGAACTGTTTGGGTTGGATATATAGTTGGCCTCTTTTCATGTAATTAGATGACCCTTTGTGACATGAAAAGTAGTGTAAGAGTTAAGGCCAGGCACAGTGGCTTACACCTATAATCCCAGCACTTTGGGAGGCCGAGGCAGGCGAATCACCTGTCAGGAGTTTGAGACCAGCCTAGCCAACATGGTAAAACTTCGTTTACTAAAAATATGAAAATTAACTGGGCATGATGGTGTGTGCCTGTAATGTCAGCTACTCTGGAGGCTGAGGCAGGAGAATCACTTAAACCTGGGAGGTGGAGGTTACAGTGAGCCGAGATCACACCACTGCACTCCAGCCTGGGCAACAGAGCAAGATTCCATCTGGGGCCGGGGGGGCGGGGAGAGTTAATTGCTAATATTCCGTATGTTTCATGTTTTCAGCAGGCTAATGCACATTACTGTATCAGAATGACCAGGCTTTGGTTTATGGGCTCCCTTTTAGACTTGTCAGGAATGTGGATAACTATCAGATAGACTCAGATGAGCACGAGATTGTTTTGTGCTTCAGAGGCTTTGGCTCCACCAGGTTACAGATACTCAGCGTAATTCTCATTCTGGCTATTTCCTTTGTGTGTGAATTAGAAGATTATGTGAGGTTGCTTTTTGATATTTTTCATGGATATAACTCCCTTGTACTTAATTTTTAGTCCGCAGTAGGGATGATGAGTACAAAGATTGGACATTATTTTTGGGCTATTAATGTATGACTAAAATATGATCTTTCATGCTATAAAGTTTTATACAATTTAAAAGCCTCAGCACTTAGCTGGTTCTGCAGTGTAAGGTAAATCTAACTGTATGTTAACAGTCTTAACGTTTTTTTTAATTTATAAAGAAAAGAGGTTTAATTGGCTCACAGTTGTGCAGGCTGTACAGGAAGCATAGTACTGGCATCTGCTTCTGGGGAGGTCTCTGGAAGTTTACAGTGATGGCAAAAGGCCAAGCAAGAACTTACACATTACATGGCAAAGGCAGGAGCAAGAAAGAGTGAGCGACAATCTTAACTATGATCAAAGGTCATTCTACATTTCTGAATTTACTTTTAGACTAAATATTGGGGATAGAGAAGAAAAAATATCTTAAGACTTCTGGTTTGAAGAAAAAGAAAAATACATAATCTTAAATGGGGAATGCCAAAAGACAGATACTTTAGTAGCGGAACAAGAATTAGTTTTTGTGGACATTCCATTCCAAGTCATCTGCGAGCCCGTGGAGTAGCCATCATGAGCGAAGCTCACCCTCTTAAGTCGAAAAAATTTATGGACAAGAAGTTACCATTGAAATTAAGTGGTGGCAGACATGTCCAAGGAATATTGTGGGGATTTGATCCCTTTATGAATCTTGTGATAGATGAATGTGTGAAGATGGTGACTCGTGGGCAACAGAACAATATTGGAATGGTGGTAATATGAGGAAATAGTATCATCATGTTAGAAGCCTTGGAATTAGTATAAATAATGACTGTTCAGCAGAGAAACTCATGTCCTCTCTCCATATGTTTTACTATGATGTAAAAATTAGGTCATGTACATTTTCATATTAGACTTTTTGTTAAATAAACTTTTGTAATAGTAAAAAAAAATTTTTTGTGAAAAAAAAGAGAGGAAAGGTGTGGACAATTATATATATATATATATATATTAAGGGAGTAAAATCCTAAAATGAAGTAATCGCAGTTGTAACTAAGATTGCTGCAGCCATTTTATGTTATGAAGTCCTTTAATACAGTGTTATTCTCATTTGACCCTCACAATGTTGGTGATTTTGTAGCTCCATTTTACAGATCAGGAAACTTCAACTCACAGGGGTTAACTCATGTTCCCAAGATTAAATAAATTTTGAAGAACTGAGATTTGATCTATGGAAGTTTAGACTTGATCTAATCTTCTCCACTGTTTGATGTTATTAGGAATGAAAGTAGTAGACTTAGATGGGATTGTACTGTAAAAACCAAGGCTAAATAGATCTAGATGGGATTGTTTCGTGAGGATGGAGCAGTAACATTGTTTTGCATTTGTGAGTAAGAGTATTCGCTTTTCCTGTGCTCTTTTCTTTTAGCTCAGTTGTAAGTTTGCCTATAGATCATCCCCAGTCATAATCAGAGAAACAGTGCTGAAAGCTTCACAGAGTAGCTAATTTAGGAAAAGGTGTGCATATGTGGTGGGGGGAGTGTTTTTGTTTAACACATTTTCTGTTTTGGTAGTGAGATCTTCATTTCTTAACATCTTTCTTGTTATCGTTCATATGACTTTTAGCTCATTAACCTTGCTCTCTGCACTGCATAGTGAAGCACCATTTCTAATTTAGTCTCCTGTGTTTAGCTTCTCAGAAGATTTTTTTGAAAATGTTTGGAAGTGCGATTTAATTGCAAGGCTGTTTGCACATTGTCAGTGTGAAAGCAAAGATGAATTTCATAGACTGTGCAACCTGCAGATTTCATTTGTTAAAGCTTCCAGTTGATATTCCTGTTCTCTCATACATGTGTGCATAATAGTATGGAAAAAATTCCTGTTTTTTTTTTTGTATCCATATTTATCAGTATGGTTGAGTTATGGAAAAGCCTATCTGCTTTGTGTATTTGCTCATTTGGAAACTGTATAGTTTATAGAGACACTAGTGATTTGTTCCCTAGCCTCCCTGTGGATTTTGTTCCATATTACAGTCTAATTCCACCTCCCTGTCCTATACTCCTGAGCTGTTAATTTGTACATTTCGATGCAGTTTGTTTCATCCTGTGTTTTGGTAATCCAAACTGAATGTAACGAGCTGTGTGCTCTAGGGACCTGGCTTTGCCTTGCCAATTAGAACAAAGTGGTGACTGAGTAAGAGTGTGTTTTAAATAAAACATTGTACCTCTGAGTGGTGCTGACACTCATTTGGGAATAAAAGAGATGATTTTAACTCTTTGACTCACAAAGAACAGCCATTACAAAAGATCACTTTTATTTTGAAAAGAGGGATAAAGGTTTACCTCCATAAATTATGGCTTTATAAGTTTCTTCAGGTAACTAAATAAATGTAAAAGTTTGTAATTTCAAATACACTTTTTTCCTTCATGATCATTTGAGATGTGTTAGCAAAATTATCTACATTTCTGAGTATTGAACCAATGGCTGCTGCTGAATTTTGAATTTGTTCATGTTGAAGAAGGTGAGGGTGTATGAAACAAATAGGTATGTTAGCCTCTTTTGATTTTTCTAATATATCAAGCCAAGTTTTCAATGTAATGGTGACAGTCCTCCCAGAGATACTTGAAAATTATGAAGATGAATGTAAGCTTCTACAATCTTATAGGAATATTATTTTCAGATAATTGAATTTTGAGCTGTCAATGACTTAAGGCAATTTGGAAGTTTAGCTGCACTTTCATCAGACATTTAAAGCACAGATGTTTCTGAATAGACCTTCATAGGCTAATAGTTTACTAATTTACGTCATAGAGAGACCCCCTCATCAGTTACTTCTGGTTTGCATCTGCCCTAAAAATAGAGTTCTCTTTTTAGCTGATATAGCAGATAAACTCTGTAATTCATCATTGGCGTAAGGAAAACATAAAACTTATTTTGAAGAAAAGGTGGACTGCATCAAAAACTTTGAAATAAAGACATCAAGGAGAAAACTAGACATAGAAAGACTTGGTGATGGGTTTAGACAGCATTATAGCACGTATTAACCTATGCAAACAAGAGCGAACAAAAGGAATGCATTTCTGTGGAACAGTTCAGTTAAAATGTAGGAGTATCATGTTGGAAAAAAAGTTTCTAGAAAAATGAGCTCTGTACTAGAGGAGGCTAGTTAATTGAACTAAGTTAAACTAAACATATGCATTTCTAACATTGTACTGGGAAAGTCTTGCAAGCCCTACTGATTGTTTGACGAGACAGTCATTGTAACAGTATTATTAAATGCCCTGTACTTCGTATTTGAAGATTAACTGCCATATTGCTAGTGCTTTAAATTGTCCAGTTTTCTGAGTAAAGATATTAAAGTTTAAATATGCTGCCATCTTCTCCTTAACACTGTTTTAACCTGTTGCTAAACTGACAGTCCAGGAGGTTGAATTTTGTTTAAAAATAATTGACATCTGTAGAGAACACTGAATTTGCCAGCTTTGCATAAAGTGACAGTGTTTTCCTCAACTCATGGTTTAGGATTCAGTTGCTGTTAATTTCCATGCCTAAAGCAAAAATTAACATCAAGAAGTCTTTGTCAAAAATTTTTTTAATGCAGGTACTGGGCTTCCAATGGCAACTGAAAGCTGGATTATTAATTTCTCTTACACCTGTTCAGTTACTCAGTATACTTCATAAGTATTTGTAAACACTGGTTTTGTTTTTTGGAAGTTTAGTAGTGTGAGTCCCATTAATCATGTGATATTAGGAAATGGTGATCACAGAATATTTGAGTGGAAAGAATTTTAGAGTCCTTTTCTATCCAAAACACTTTTCTATCCAAATGTCTACTGAATTAATGAGTTGAAAAGTAAACTGAGGTGGTGAGGGTAAAGTGGCTTATTATTTCATCTTTTATTTGCATATTTATTTATTTATTTTGAGACGGTGTCTCGCTCTGTGGCGCGATCTCAGCTCACTGCAACCTCCACCTCCCGAATTCTAGCGATTCTCCTGCCTCACCCTCCCAAGTAGCTGGGACTACAGGCATCTGCCGCCACACCCAGCTAATTTTTTGTATTTTTAGTAGAGATGGGGTTTCACCCTGTTAGCCAGGATGATCTCAAACTCCTGACCTCGTTATCCGCCCTCCTCAGCCTTCCAAAGTGCTGGGATTACAGGCGTGAGCCATCGCCCCGGCCCTGTTTGCATATTTCAGTTTCAATTTACTTTCTCTGTCTAGTGCTACCATGCTATATTAGTAGTCTTGAAGATGAGACTAGAAATAAATCTATTACAGAGTTGCAACAACCTTTTAATTTGTAGATACTGCTTTAGGATTATATGCCTTTTTCTGTCTACTGTCTGTTAATTCATTTGCTGATTGTCTTGCAAGTAAAAATTTCTTGTTCTGTAGAGTTAATATAGTTGTCAACTTTGTGTGTATTCATGTGTGAGTGCATGCACATGCATACAGTTACTTAGATATATTGATTATAATTTTTAATTAAAAATTTTAAAAAATATGTTTGCATTTTATGAGAATTTTATACCATAAAGCAATTAAAAGAAGCACTAAAATATCTGAAAACATTTTCTACATCAATACCTTAAAGAAATTTCCCCAAACTTGATGAAAATCTTTATTTTTTAAAAAACCCACGACAAAGTATTTTGTGTCCTAAGATATATACTCTGTGGAAATGGATCTTTTTTATAGTGCCCCTCTATCAGGTAGCCTGGGTTTATAAAATATTACAGACACAAAATTCTTTTCTGAAAATCCTTACAAGGCCCTATGGGAAGTGGAGCCTAAAAAAAGAAAACAGAAAAAACTTTGTATGCTTCCCTGAGGCTAAAATTTGTCTTCATTGAATGGGAAAGGCAAAACTAATAAATTCGCTTTTCTTTTGTGATGACTGAGGTCTTGGGTTTTGACCTACAGCATGTATCACACAGAGAAAAGTGCCTCTTATAACTTGGGTAACAATATGAAAACTTAAGTAATGACAGTACTAGGTACTTAATATTTTTTCTTTTGGGCTGATACCAGTGGGCTGGGAGAGGTTCTCAAATGCTAGTGGGACCTCAACTCTAATTGATGGTCAGGCTTTTGACAGTGTCTTCAGTAGGTGTTCAAGGATGAGTCGGGAAATAGTGAAACATACCATGATTTATTGCAAAGTGAAAAGTACACACTCAAAGGGGAGTGCAGTCATACTTGAGAGAGGGTTTGGCTTGTATCTTTATGGGTTTCTTTAATCAAGGGGTGGAATACTAATGAATATTTATGGGAAAAGGTAAAGATTTCTCAACTTTAGTTCCACCCATTTTTACACCAAACATGGGTCCTCCCGGAACTGGCTTGGCGTTGGTGGGTGTGATTTAGTATGTTAATGAGTGTATAATGAAGTCCTAGGTGGAATTTAGGTCAAATCCAGTGCCGTGTTGGGTCCACTTGGTCTTAGCTAGCTTGACCCACACTCTGCTTTTCAGGGTTTTGTTGGCACCTAGCTTATGTATCTATTTCAACAGTTTCCTTTTTGTTAGTCATGTGAAACTGTTACCTGGAGTTTTCTATTCACCTTTGACCACCCTGTCTTGGGGCTTGGGGAAAACTGCATGTTATTCTGGCAGAATGCCACGAGGAGGCAGATAATTTTGGACAGTGGGAAATTTTGCATTGGAACATCATTGACATAGTCCTTTTTTTTTTTTAAATAGAGTCTTGCTCTGTCGCCCAGGCGGGAGTGCAGTGATCTCAGCTCACTGCAACCTCGCAACCTCTCCCTCTCTGGTTAAGCAATTCTCCTGCCTCAGCCTCCCAAGTAGCTGGGATTACAGGCATGCGCCACCATGCCTGGCTTATTTTTGTATTTTTAGCAGAGACGAGATTTGGTCATGTTGGTTAGTCTAGTCTCAAAGTCCTGACCCCCAGTGATCTGCCTGCCTTGGCCTCCCAAAATGCTAGGATTACAGGTGTGAGCCACTGTGCCCGGCCTACGTAGTCTTATTTTAGTTATCAGTGGTAAAGTGCCCAGTTGACATAGTCTTATTTTAGTTATCAGTGGTAATTTATTTTTGGACACACCATATGGCTTAATCTTTATAAAGCAAAAATGAATGCCTTGCCTAAAACACTGTTTTTTATATAGTTGTCATATAAAATACCTGACTTTGTTTTAGCAGACTTTTTCCTTTTTTGTTGTAAATATTTTGAGCTTATGAAAAGCACAGCCCTTGCTTGAGGGCTTGTCAGACACCTGGATATCTGAGGCACTGCTGGTTACCACTTCCTGTTAAAATTCCGTCAGTGATTCTAGTTGCATTATAAATTAAAATTCAGAGAAACAGCCCCGCCCTAACATCAGAGTGGTGTTTGGTGTCTTAAAGGCCTGGTGGGGTTTGTTTAGTGGCTTCATTGAAAGGCTACCTGCGACTTCTGTCTGAATTTTAGATGGAAATAAATACAGCATATTCATTGCGGAGGTTCAGAGTGAGAGAATAGTGGGGAATGTAAAGGCATACAAGTTTGTTTTTTAAAAGCTGCAACCAAGGGAACCTTTTCAAAGTAGACTGTAAAGGTCAAGTTTCTTGTATTTCCTACTTGATCTCTATGTGACTGAATGTAGGCTATTTCACTTCTTATTTGTAAAATATTTACCAGAATTCAAGGTTTTGTTAACATCTGACATTGTTAGCACTTTTGTCTTTTGTGTGGCTCTACCTTTAAGAAGGAAAACAAAGACCCAATCTGCATTTAGAGAAGCCCTTCCCTATAGGCCTTTGTTGCGCAACTCAAAAGAGCGACAACCTTAGAAAAGTAATTGAGTTTTTCTAAACACATAATTAGGATTTTCCTCCCCATTCCTTCATGCACACTATGAAGTTACCAGGATACCCTTTCTTGATAGTTTACAATTGTAACCTGTGTTTTTTTTTTTTTTTTTTCCTTTTGGTGTCCTAATCATGGTTGGGAGAGAGGGAAGCATTAACTTTTTACTAATTTCCCTTGAATTCACCAATGGCTTAATTTCCCACAGCATTATCAAAGAATTGATGTTTATGCTGTTTTAAAAACTGGCTTTTAAACAAGTATTTTTACTATAGCATGAATGAACCTTGAGAACATTATGCTAAGTGAAATAAGTCTGTTACGAAAAGAACAAATGCTATATGATGCTGCCTATATGATGTACCTACAGTAGTCACATTCATAGAGACAAATAGAATGGTGGTTTCCAGGGGCTAGAGGGTGGGGGAACTGAAGAGTTGTTTAGGATAAAGAAAGTCAGTTTGGGAAGATGAAGAAAGATCAGGAGATGGGTGGTGGTGGCAGTAGTTGCACAACAACGTGAATGTACTTAATGCCACTGGAACTGTACGATTGAAAAACAGTTAAGGTGGTAAATTTTATGTTGTGTGCATTTTACCCGAATTAAAGATAATGATTAAAATAATGTTTACATTTGAGTATAGTTTGTTCTTTACATTTACCAAAATCTTTTTGTTCGAATTTCTTTTAAAAATCTGTTAGCAGGAGATTAAGTAAATTTCATCTTGTTTTGTGACAATAAACTAGGCATCTATAGTAAAAAGTAGAAAATAAAAATATTTCCAGAAATAAACTGAGATTTAAAAACAATTAAATTTTTTCCCTTGTATTTATCTGTGTAGATGATGCTGTAGCAGGTATTGTATATGATTAAATTTAAAAAGTTGTAGTGGTTTTGATTTTGTGAAAGCTACTTTACCTGAAATATTAGTTTCCTCATTTGTCGAATGGGGGGTTATTATACCTCCTTCCCTGGGGATAAAATTAGATGATATAGATGAAATCTCTTTAAAGCTATTTTATTAAGGTACTACCTGCATGTAGTTTAAAAAGTCAGAATATTTATTACATGTAACAGAATGCCCTACCCTTTCTACTCCAAGTTTCCCCACATGCAGTGATTGAGTGGAGCAGTGACTCTGAAGTCTGTCTGTTGTTTCTTCTAAATTTATATTTCTCCATATTTATGATTAATGTATATATATTGCTGACTTTTTGATTTCTCAGTTGCACACTTTTTTTTTTTTTTACTTTGTTGTGATACATAAAGCCTTTGCTTTCTTATGCCCTCTCTCCTATTCCCCCCAACATATTTATAGTGAAATTTTGGTTAAATAATTCTTCAGTATTTATGTTTTTATGGGTTTATAAATATTATGACATTGGAACATTTAGCTTAGTATATCCTTTTTTTTTTTTTTCTTCTTGGAGGATTTTCCAGAGATCTTTCTGCTACTTCTATTTTATTCCATTATGCTCAAGAAACATATTTTGTATGATCCTCATTCATTTATTGAGACTTGTTTTATGACAAAATACGTCTTGGAAAATGTTGTGTTTGTATTTGAAAAGAATGTGCATTCTGCTGTTGTTGAATAGTGTGTTCTTTAAATGTCAGTTAGGTCAGGTTGGTTGATAGTGTTCAAGATTTCCATGCCTGTTGACTTTTAGCTTACTTGTTCGGTCAGTTACTGAGAGAGGGATAGTGAAATATCTGAATATAATTATGGATCAAAACAGTTTTTAAAAATATTTCTGTCATATTTAGCTTCATGTGTTTTGAAGCTCTGTTACTAGGTACATAAATATTTAGGATTTCTTCATCTTTATAAATTGATCTCTTTATCATTATGAAATGACTGTTTTAATTGCAGATAATGTTACTTGCTGTGAATTTTACCTTGAGATTAATTTAACTATGCTACCTTTCTTTTGGTTAATGTTCACATGGCATAGTTTTTTTCTTTTTGTTTTCATTCCAACTTTTGTTTTTAGATTTAAGGGATATGTGTGCACATTTGTTACATGGGTAAATTATGTGTCACGGGGGTTTGATTCCCACAGCCCCATCTTTGGGTTCCATTAATTTGTTAGGGCAGTTCACAGAACTCAGAGAAACACGTTTGTTAAGAAGATATTTAAAGGATACAGATAAATAGCCAGATGAAGAGGTACATAGGGTGAGGTCTGAAAAGGTCCTAAGCGCTGGAGCTTCTGACCCTGTGGAGTTGGGTGCACCACCCTCTCTGCCCATGGAAGAGTTCATCTTCACCTTCCTCTTGGCCTACACATGATCAGCTATCTGGAAGCTCACTGAATCCTCTCTTCTTGGGTTTTTTTGGAAGCCTCATGACATCATCATTTCTTCCCCCAGGGTATAGAGTGGGACCCTCTCATGGGAGGGTCTTAAGACCCACAATCAGAAAAGGTGGGGGAACATGTGCCAGGAACTGTGGATTCTGGATATTAGACCTTTGTTTGGGTGCATAGTTTGCAAATATTTTCTTCCATTTTGTAGGTTGTCTGTTTGTTGATAATTTCTTTTGATGTGCAGAAGCTCTTTACTTTGGTCCCACTTGATTTTGTGGCAGTTGCTTTTAGTCTTCATGAAATCTGGGTTTCTTTCTGGAGTTTATGGTTTTAGGCTTGAAATTTAAGGCTTTATTCCATCTCGAGTTGATTTTTGTATGTGGTAAAAGGAAGGAGTCCAGTTTCAATTTTCTGCGTATGGCTAGCCAGTTATTCCAGTACGATTTGTTAAATAGGGAGTTCTTTTTCCATTGTTTGTTTTTGTTGACTTTTTTTTTTTTTAGTCAGAGTCTCACTCTGTTGCCCAGGCTGGAGTGCAGTGGTGTGATCTTGGCTCACTGCAACCTCTGCCTCCTGGGTCCTTGTGATTCTCCTGCCTCAGCCTCCTGACTTGCTGGGGTTATAGGCACCTGCCACCATGTCTAGGTAATTTTTTTTTTTTTTTGGTAGAGATGGGGTTTCATTATGCTGGCCAGGCTGGTCTGGAACTCCTGACCTCAGGTGATCCACCCACCTCGGCCTCTCAAAGTGCTGGTATTACATGCATGAGTCACCGTGCCTGGCCTGTTGACTTTGTTGCTGGTTGTAGGTGTATGGCCTTATTTCCGGGTTCTCTAACCTGTCCATTGATCTATTTTAGTACCAGTGCTATGCTGTTCTGGTTACTATAGTTTGAATTCCGGTAATGTGGTGCTTCCAGCTTTGTTCTTTTTGCTTAGGATTGCTTTGGCTATTCGGGCTCTTTTTTGGTTTCATATGAATTTTAGAATAGTTTTCTTCTAATTCTGTGAAAAATGTCTTAGTTTGTAGTTTGATGGGAATAGCATGGAATGTATAAATTGCTATGGGCCATATGGCCATTTTAACAATGTTGATTCTTCCTTTCCATGAGTATGGAATGTTTTCCACTTGTTTGTGTCATCTCTGATTTCTTTCAGCAGTGTTTTATAATTGTTGTAGAGGTCTTTGACCTTCCTGGCTACCTGTATTCCTAGTGTTTTATGTTTAATGTGTGTGTGTGAAGAGGGTGGGCTACTATAGAAATGGGATTGCAGTCTTGATTTGGCTCTCAGCTTGGACATTGTTGGTTTATAGAAATGCTGCTGATACTTGACTGTTGATTTTGTATTGTGGAGTTTTGCCGAAGTTGTTTAGCAGATCTAGGAGCTTTTGAATAGAGACTGTGTTTTCTAGGTATAAAATCATATCATTTGCAGAAAGTGATAGTTTGACCTCTCTGTTCATATTCGGATGCCTTTTTTTTTTTTTTTTTAAACTCTTGCCTGATTGCTTTGGCTAGGACCTACAGTACTGGGTTGAATAGGAGTGCTGAGAGTGGGCGTATTTGTCTTAATTCTGATTGTCAAGAGGAATACTTTTAGCTTTTGCCTGTTTAGTAGGAGGTTTGCTATGGGTTTGTCATAGATAGCTCTTATTATTTTGAGGTATGTTCCTTCAGTGCTTAGTTTGTTGAAGGTTTTTAACACAAAGCTATGTTGAATTTTATCAAAAGCCTTCTGAGGCCATTAAGATATATTTATTAAGATGATCATGTGGTTTTTCTTTTTAGTTATGTTAATGTGATAAATCATATTTATTGATTTGTATATGTCAAAACAACCTTGCATCCCAGGTATAAAGCCTGCTTGATCATGGTGGATTAGCTTTATGATGTGCAGCTGGATTTGGTTTGCTGGTATCTCATTGAAGATTTTTGCATTTGTGTTCATCAGGGACATTGGCATGAACTTTTATTTTTGTGTGTGTCTCTACCAGGTTTTGGTATCAGAATGATGCTGACCTCCTAGAATGTGTTAGGAAAGAATCTCTCTTCCTCAGTGTTTTGGAATAGTTTCAATATCATTGGTATCAGTTCTCCTTTATTTGTCTGGTAGAATTCAGCTGTGAGTCTTCTTCTGGTCCAGGGCTTTTGCTGGGTTGGTAGGCTTTTTATTGCACATTCAGTTTTGAAACTTGATATTGGTCTGTTTAGGATTTCAATTTCTTCCTGGTTCAATCTTGGGAGATGTTATGTGTATAGGAATTTATCCATTTCTTCGAGATTTCCTAGAAGAAATGTGCATAGAAGTGTTTGTAATCATCTCTGAGGATTTTTAAATTTCTGTGAGGTCAGTGGTAATGTCCAAAGAGGACATTATGACAAAGAGTCATTTATGATCATGTTTATTTGGATATTCTCTCTTGCTGAGGTCCCATTTCTGTCATTTATCCATGCAGTTCTTCCTGTCAGCTCCGATGTCTGTGGGGTTCCTGGGGTCTCCTGCAGCTATGATTCTAGGTCTATGGTAAGAGTGAACTACTGCTCAGCTATTTAACTCACCCCTTCCCCAGGAGCTACTGTGGGTCTGGAACAAGTCCTGGTGCTCAGCGGGGTTCCCAGCTTCCTTCTCCTCTAGCCCAGAGTCCGTGTCCTCCCTCTCTCCACTCTCAGTGCCTTCCTTCTGCAGATCTGCTTGGAGTGTGCCTGTCTTCTTGATGGTCTAGTCTCAGTGGGAGATGCTCTTCCTGGCTATCTCTAGTTGCCTGTCTTGGCTCTTTTCTCATTTATTTTTTCCACAGTTTTTTTCAATTCTTTACTTTTAACCTGTGGTGTTTTTATATTTAAAATGCATTTCTTCTAGGAAGCATGTAGTAGAGTCTTGCTTTGATATGCACTACAAGTCTTTACTTTTAGTTAGGGTATTTAGATAATTTTATTTAAATGTGGTTATTGATATAATTATGTTTAAATCTCTCATTTTGGTTTGGGTTTTCTATTTGTTTCATCTTTTCTTTTTTTCTTATTTCCCTGCTTTCTTTTCAATTAGTTAAACATTTTTAATGATTCTAACATACCTCCTTTGTTGACTTATATTAGTGCTTAGGCTAGGATGTATCATATATATATTTAACTTCTCATAGTTTGTCAAGTGATATTCTGTTATTTCATATGTGGTATAAAACTTTATAGTAATATAGTTTCATTTCTTCTTTCCGGATCTTTATGCTGCTGTTGTCATATATCTTACTTTTGCATAATTATTATTTTTTTCCTTTTTTGAGACAGGGTCTCTCTCTTGCCGAGGCTGGAGTGCAGTGGTGTGATCATGGCTCACTGCAGCCTTGACCTCCTGGGCTGAAGCAATCATCCCACCTTAGCCTCCTGAATAATTGGGACTCAGGCACGTTGCACCACACCTGGCTCATTTTTTAATTTTTTTGTAGAGACACGGTCTCAGTATGTTGCCCAGGCTGGTCTTCAACTCCTGGGCTCAAGTTGTCCTCCTTCCTTGGCCTCATAAAGTGCTGGGATTACAGTTGCGAGTCATCACCCCCAGCCTGTAGTCAGTTATCTTTTAAAGAGACTTAATTAAGAAGAAATCTTACGTACTTGTCTATGTAATAACTGTTATTGCTGCTCTTGGCAGTATAGATCCAGATTCTATCTGGTATCATTTTCCTTTTGTCTGGAGAATTTCCTTTAACATTTCTTTTGATAGGAGACTGTTGGTGATAAATTCTTTCTTTTGTTTGAAAAAGGATTTCATCTCTGTTTTGAAGATATTTTCACTGGGTATAGAATGATAAATTGGCTTTTCTTTAGTGTTTTAAAGATGCTGCACCACTGTTTTGTCACTTGAATTGTTTTTGATGAGAAATCTGTTTTCCTTATTTTTGTTCCTCCATATTTAACTTTAGCCTTTTTTTCCTCTGGATGCTTTTAAGATTTTCTCTTTATGGCTGGTTTTGAGTAATATGATTATGATGTGCCTTGATGAAATTTTTTTCTCTTTCCTGTGCTTGGAGTTGATTGAGATTTTTGGAATCTGTGGGCTTACATGTTTCATTAAATAGAAAACCTTTTTTCACACCTCCATCACTTGAAGGGAGATAGCTGATAGTTATCCCACAGCTAACTGATGCTCTTATTTTTTTCTTGTTCCTCTGTGTTTCATTTTGGATAGTTGTTTAGCTTCATATTCACTAATCATCTGCAATTTCTAATCTTCTAATCCCATCCAATGTAGTTTTCAATCTCACATGCTAGAGTTTTCATCTCTAGAAGGTCAGTTTGGGTCTTTCATATTGTTCATGTCTCCCATCTAGCTTTTTGCACACAGAATATAGTTATTCCATATGTTTTAATGTTTGTGTCTACCAATTTTACCTGTGTCAGTTCTGGATTAGTTTTGATTGATTTTCCTCCTTCATTTTTGGTCATATTTTTCTTATTGTATTTTATCTTGTTATATTGGATATTTTTGTATTCCTGAAAAAACTTACTTTGCTTTTTTCTGGGACACAGTTTAGTTACTTGGAAACAGTTTGATCTTTTATGGTCTTGAATTTATGATCTGTTAGGCAGCCTTATAGTTCACAGTCTAGGACTAATTATTCCGTGCTTTTGAGGCAGGATTTCTTCTGTACTCAACAGTGTCCCTTGAATTGAGAGGTTCAGAACACCTTTCCTTGTTGGAACAGGCACATTCCCTGGCCTGATGTGAGTACCAGGTATAGTTCCCTCAAATCCTATCAATTGGGTCTTAGCCTCAGGCTCTTTCCTCACACAGGTGCCCTTATCAGTACTCAGCTAAAAACTCCAAAAGGCTCCCTATGTAGGTCTCTTGTGTTCTCTCTCCTCCAGTACTCTGTCCTGCGAATTCTAGCTGCTTTGTTCTCTGTGGACTCTCAGCTCTACCTCTTCAGCCAATTTTTTGTCTCTAAGGGAATCACTGTCCTTATATAATGTCTTGAAAACTGATACGTTTTGGCAGTCTTTTGGTTGGTTAAGACAGGAAGATAAATTTAGTCTCTTTCCATCTTAGCTAGAAGTGGAAGTCCTCCAGATAATCTTTATTAAAGTTAGTAGTAAAGCTAAAAGATATATTGTCTAGTTCTGAGAAATAGAAAATCTCAAATGAACCAATGATTGGTTGCTTTTTAAGGGACTTTCTGCTGTCCTGTGAGTTTACGTTGGCCTTTACTTTAGTGATATCTGTGCCATTTATTTCTGCTGTACAAGGCAGTAATGTATTATATTTGAGCTTTCAAGGTGTTAGAGCACCCCAGGATAGAAAGGCTCAGTGTTGGATCATAGGAAGAGAACAGTGGGTATATCAGAGGAATAGACTTTCTGGCTGCAAGTGCCAAAGTTGTAAGTTCTGCTGTGACCCAGTAACTCTTATAAACCACTTAGACTCTGAAATAGGGAATTAAATGATGCCATTGCTTTGGTGTACTCCAAGGAAGCAGTGTAGCTTAATGACTGAGAGCTTGAGCTCTGGAATCAAATAGCCTCTTCCTGGCTCTGCCACTTTACCTCTGGGCAAATCACCAGTTAGATTTGTGCAGTTGATACAATCAAGTCTCAGATCAGCACAGTAGTATGGGACTAGGGGCAAGGTTGAAATCTAAATTACATTGGGGTAAAAGAATCCATGGGTTCTCGATGAGAATCATATATATATATAAGGAAAGAGGAAGAAATAAATGTGACTAAAAGGTTTTTAATCACTGAACCGAATAAGAAAATTCATTGCTGTGTTTGTGGGTGCGGGGAGGGTAGTTTATAGAGTTGAGGTGGAGGGTTGTTGATGAACTGGGTTTTGGACTCAGCTTGAGATAGTTTGGGAAGTGCATATATTAAATAGGGTACTCAGAATTTGGATCTCTGTGAAACATCTAAAATCAGTTTTTCAAAGTTGCTGCATTGAGATGAGGTCTTTGCACATAGCTAGTGCTCCTCAAATGTTTGAAAGACAAAATAATAGAGTTGAAGCTTACTGTGTTCAGGGCGATATTTCTAAAACTTGAGCATGTACCTGGAGGGGTTGTTAAAACTCATACTGCTGGGCTGCACTCCATAGAGTTTCTGATTTAGGAGGCATGAGGTGGGGCTGGAACCATTTGCTTGTCTTAAAAGTTCCCAGGTGCTTCAGTGGTCTGTGGATGACACCTTGAGAACCACTGGCTTGTGGAATTAAATAGAGAAAACACAAAGGAATGCTCAGATCCTTGGAGGAGAAGGAAGAAAAGGAGATAAATGAAATCACAGAGGTCACAACCATCAGTCATTAGAGTTAGATGACACTAGTGACATAGTTTCTAGAAAGGATATATTTTAGGATTTCAAGCTTGGGTAACAAATGATATCAATTGAAGTAGGGAGATTAAAATGAATGGGCAATGATTATTGGATTTAATGAATACTATTGTTATTTGTGACTGTGGAGAGCAGTGTATCTTTTCAGGGTCACAGAATTTTGAAAACTGATGAAAGCCTTGGTTTCCTTCAGAAAAATGTGCAAGTGCTCATAGTTTTGCATATATTTCTAAGCAGGTTTATGATTTTTTTTTTTAATCACTTGCATCTGAAGTCATTGAGGCACTTAAATTTGCTTTAGGTTGGATGGCCTCATTAAGAGTGGTAAGTGTGGAAGCCAAATGTTAAGAGAAGGGAAAGGATGGGGAAGAAGGAAGTGATTGTGGATATGAATAGTCCTTTAGGATTGTAAAGACTTTTGGGAGTGGACTGATAATTGTCCAGTTTCCTTACTTGGAGTTCTAAGCCTGTGACAGTCTTCACATCTCCCTGAGTTTCTAGGGATACTATGAAAAAAAAAATGTGTTCATTTATGAAAACTGAAATTGACCCATGGCTTTCCTGACTTCCTTTCCTGGAAACTTGTTCCTTTGCTCCTGCTCAACTCTGGTGTGGTCAGAGTTACTGACTATGTTTGAGATGATTCAGTCTTTTAGTCTTTCTGTCATGTGTTTAGCAAGTTTTCCCTCTTTCAGGAAAAACGCAAATTATTTTTTTCTAGAACTATTTATTCTATAACTTGCCAATTCCAATGGAAACATTTTGCTATTTCTTAAAACCTTAGTCTTATGCTCTGTACTTGGCATCAATTTTTTTTTTCATTGAATTCCAAGACTTTTTGTTTATTGTATAACCTTCGACAAGTGACATTAATTTCTTGGAGTCTCAGTTCGCACTTATTCTTGGTGGGGATGGTGGTAGCCTGCTTTACAGGGGGTTTGTAGGAATCAAATAAATTAGTGAGGCACTTAATCAAATAAATTATTAAATAAATTTAATAATTTAAACATATACACATGTAAGTTGTTTCTTATTAGGCACAGTGTAATAAAATATATTGGTGAGTAATGCTAAGGTCATCTGGATTGGTTTTTTACTCAAGCAGAACATTTGTCTATAGCATCTTGAAACTAGAAGCTGGTATGGAAGAATTGTTGCACAGATTTAAAATGATGGATCGAATGAAAATAGAGTTGCCAGCTACTTTCTAGCTAAAAAATATTGGTAGAACTCTACCCTTAGTTGTTTTCAAGGAGATATAATCTACTCTAGGAAACTTGTCAGTACTTTTATATTCTAGTTTCATACAGACCTAGACCGAAATTATGAGGAAAAGCAGCAGGACCCTGGTAAATATTCCTGGTAGGATAATTTATGCATATGCCTTTGGAGAAAGACTCCAGTATGCTGTGTATGTGACATATAGGGTGTTATACTCTATGATTTGTTTCACCATATTTAATCCAAAAATCTTGTACACAAATCAAATAGAGAGACTGGACCAGATCAATGAGATCAATGGCAAAAGTAAATTTGGATTTTTTTTTTCTTGGAGGAAAGAATTTATAATGTGACTATAAACAGACAAGTAGTCATAAAATTTTTTAAAAATTTTGTATTTATTCTTCAGAGGTGTCTGTTTGGGTCTGTAAATTTTCAGTTCAAAAATATAATTTTAAAAATACTTTATTTAGGCCAGGCGCAATGGCTCATGCCTGTAATCCCAGCACTCTGGGAGACTGAGGTGGGCGAATCACCTGAGGTCGGGAGTTTGAGACCAGCCTGGCCAACATGATGAAACCGCATCTCTGCTAAAAATACAAAAAGTAGCCAGGCACAGTGATGGGCACTTATAATCCCAGCTACTTGGGAGGCTGAGGCAGGAAAATCACTTGAATCCGAGAGGCAAAGGTTGCAGTGAATGGAGATCGTGCAAGATTCTCAAAAAAAAAAGCACCTCATTTAGGTCGACTCCGAACCATTTTATATAAATGAGATTGTAAAAAAAAAATACTGTACTGCTGTCATCACTCTAATTAGCAATCCTGGGAGTAAGATATTTGACTTAAGATAATGAGCACTTGAATTGACTTTTACTTAGAAAAACAAAAAAAGAACTACATGGTTGTAGCAATTAAGTTTGAGATGAGTATGTATACATCAACTTTTCTTCTACATTCACTTTTTCTTCTACACTTAAGACCTCTAGAAAACCTTGCTTGGCTTTTCAGTACTGCCCCCCACCCCTACCCCCCAGATGGACAAAATGTACCTTGTGTTTACATTGCTTATATTTTACAAAGATAAATTACCATAGGGATAGATGTGAATTCTGGTAAAATTTCTCCTTTCCAAAGCTTGCTTCATTTATTTTCCAAGCTTTAAGATGACTGGCCCCCATTAATGTGTCTGTAAAGTCAGAACCTTAGTCAAAAGTACAAAAATGGTTAAAGGGCTTTAGGAACCAAAATCTTGCCATAGATTTTATCACCAACATCTTTCCTCTGGGTCATTGCCCATTTGTTGACTTCACTGAAAGTATTGGTGAAGATTGAAAGAGTTAAGTCTTTGGGGTATAGAAATGGAAATAGTGAGTAAGCTGAGGTGTAGTATTCTCAGCAGCCCCTATTTTCACTTTCTGCGTTTGCTTAAATGCAATACTTTGCTTTTGTGCTGATTTTAACTAATATGATGCAGTATAGCCCAACACAACACAGTGGTTCGCAAATCAGGATTCAGTCTAGTTCTGTGACAGTAATGTGCACAACAGAAAATGTTTCAACATTTATCAGTGGAATTTCTCTCCATGGTAGTGATGGTTTCCTGCAAATGTATTTAGTCTGACTTCATCAAAATGGAAATGCTAACATTGGAATTACATAGATGTCTCCAAATCCAGAAATTCTGTCCAGCTGTTGTTACGTGAATGGACAGTGTCAAGAATGGATTTTTACTTTACTTTTTAGAGCCTGAAGTATTTAACAGCATAACTATTTTGTATTAGTTGTGATAATATTCCATTTTTTGTTATTTCACCACTCAAATAATGTCAGTTTGAATAATATGGATTCATATATAGAAATGGTAATGATTTCACACAAATTGTCAAATATATAAATACAATATTTGAATAAATAACAATTTGATGTGACTATTATTGGACCTTACTAGAAAAGACCTTACACTTGTGATCCTTGCTTCATAAGGACAAGCATTTTCTGGAGCTGTTTCCTGGTTGTATCTGTACTTAAACTGGGATACACTGATGGTACTCCCCATTGCCTTCTGTCCAGAGTAGAAGGTGTATGTGTGTGAATGTGTGCTGGCAACAGAGTTGAAATGTTTGTCACGCTAAACATTTGGCATCGAGGATCTGACATTTGGGGTTTTAAGATTCCATTAAATTGAGATAACTTTCATCTTGAAACTAAATAGAGGCTAGTTCTCAGGCTTACAATTTAAACTGTTTTCTTCTTGAGAATACTTACAACTTAACCTAGGCCCATGAAACTTGAGAAGGTGTTCTGTATGGAAATAAATTGCATTTGTTCAAAAGATTTTCTTGACTATCTACTATGTTTATTGCCTTACATTAAGCACTTTAGGGAGAAGTAAATATGTAGTCCCTACCCTGAAAATCCTTAAATTGTAATTGGGGAGGGTAGAATGTGTTCTACATTTCAGTTCCACCGATGAAATGTGTTCTGAAATCTTCAAGATACCAGTGTGGCATATATCTTTCTTAGCTATAAAATGGGAATAATACCCTACTTCTTACAATTTTTCTGAGAATTAATTGAGATCCTGTGTTAAATAAAAATAGTAAAACCACACTGAGCTTTAGGCACATGGAGCAGCCAAGTAACTCATGCCTGAAAGATGTCCTGCAATACAGGCAATTCAGACTCATACTTAGCAGAGTCATTTGTTAGATGCAGTGAACCTTGAAACCCCAAATGTCAGATCCTTGAATGCCAGATGTTTAGTGTGACAAACATTTCAAGTCTCTGTTACTAGCACACATTCATATATATACAGCTTCCACTCTGGACAGAAGGCAATGGGGGAGTACCATCAGTGATGTTTGTCTGAGCATGGCAACTTAATTCCTTTGCAGAACTGCTCACTCTCCATTAATTACATCCTCTTAGTGTGTACACATTCTGCTGATGTTCAAACAACTACCTTAGAACCCAGTAGCTGCCTTCGTATGTGCATGCCTTTCCTTTATGAATAGAGAGAAATAAAGGGAAATTTAGAAAAAGTTGCCATATTGACTTGTTCGTTCACTGCAGAGGTACAGAAATGTCTCTTACAAAGTTTTTACTCATCTCCAAGTTAAATGACAATCATCTGTTCTGAGAGTTCCTCCCCACTCCCTTCCCTACACTTTGAAAAAAAAAATTGACTGGTTTTGGTGGCTCACACTAGTAACCCCAGCACTTTGGGAAGCCGAGTCAAGAGGATCACTTGGATCCAGGCATTTGAGACCAACCTGGGCAACATAATGGAGACTCCCCCCACCCCCACCTCTACAAAAAATTTTAAAAAATCAGCGAGTGTGGTGGCACGTTCCTGTAGTCCAAGCAACTCAGGAGGCTGAGGTAAAGGGATTGCTTGAGCCTGGGATATCAAGGCTGCAGTGTTCTGTGGTCACAGTACTATACTCAGCCTGTGTGATAGAGCGAGACCCTGTTTCAAAAATAAATAAACAAATAATTGGTGCTCTTAGGACATCTGATTCCATGACTTGGTTCTTGGACGGCATTGCGGGACCTGCCATGGGCCACCAGAGGGGAGCCCGCTTCTCCAAAAAGTGAGTCACTGCCAGGTGGTAGTTGGGCAGTACTCCCTTTGGCCTGAAGTGTCAGTGGACACAAGTTGAGGCTCCTCTGCCTTTGGAAAGGGGAGGGAAGAGTAGGAAAGACTATGTCTTGTGGTTTGGGTGCCAGCTCAGCCACAGTACAATTGAACAGCAGGTGGACATTTGAGGTTTTTGACTCTAGTCCCTGGCTCTGGGATAGCACCTCTGGCCCCACCAGGAGCCTGGGGGAACTTGCTGCCCTGAAGGTAAGGATGTAGGTCTGGCTGGCTTTGCTGCCTGCTGATTGTAGAGCCCCAGGACTTTGATCAAACAGAGGTGACAGCCAGGGTGTGGTTGTAGTAGGCCTTGGGTGAAACCCAGTCCTATGCTGGCTTCAGGTTTGACCCAGCAAGGTCTTGGGGGTGGTGGCCACAGGAGTACTTGTGAAACTCCACCCCTATGTCCAAGTGGCTAAGAGCAGAGAGAGAAAGAGAGAGATTCCATCTGTTTATGAGAAGGTAAGGGAAGAGACAAGGAGTCTTTTCCTATTAATCCAGCGAACTCTTGGATTTTGTCCAAGATTGTCAAGGTGGTACCTCTTAAGAGTCTGCAAGAAATATAGTGCTCTTGGGCTTGAGGTCCCCCCTAAAGCAGATGCATCCTAGATCACAACACCCAAGTCCTTTAGAATACCTGGAAAGCCTTCCCAAGAAGGATGTGTACAAACAAGCCCAGACTGCAAAGACTATAATAAATACCTAACTCTTCAATGCCCAGACACAGATGGACATCTATAAGTGTCAGGATGATCCAGGAAAACACGACCTTACCAAATGAACTAAAATAAGGCATCCAAGACAAATCCTGAAGAAACAGATATGTGACCTTTCAGACAGAGAATTCAAAACATCTGTTTTGAGGAAACTCAAAGAAATTCAAGATATCACAGAAGGAATTCAGAATTCTATTAGATAAATTTAGGAGATTGAAATAACAAGAATCAGGCAGAAATTCTGAAGCTGAAAAATGAAATTGGCATACTGAAGAATGCATTGGAGTCTTTTAATGGCAGAATTGATCAAACAAGAAAGAATTAGCTTGAAGACAGGCTATTTTAAAATATGCAGTCAGGAGACAAAAGAAAAAATAACAATGAAACATGCCTATGGGATCTAGAGAATAGCTATAAAAGGACAAATCTAAGAGTTACTGGGCTTAAAGAGGAGGTAGAGAAAGAGATAGGCATAGAAAGTTTATTCAAAGGGATAATAGAGAACTTTCCAAACCCAGAGAAAGCTGTTAATACCCAAGTACATGTAGCCTATAGAACACAAAGTAGATTTAACCAAAAGAAGATTACTTCAAGGCATTTAATAATCAAACTCCCAAAGGTCAAGAAAGGGAAAAATTTCTTGAAATGAATGATAATGGAAACACAACATACCCAAACCTGTGGGTTATAGCAAAAGCTATAGGAGAGAAGTTTATATATATTAGTGCCTATATCAAAAAAGAAAAACTTCAGATAAACAATGATGCATCTTAACTAAAAAAGCAAGCGCATCCACATAGATGCACTCTGCATAGCTTTCAGAGAAAAAGGAAAGAAAGAAAAAAAGCAAGAGCAAATCAAACCCAAAATTAGTAGAAGAAAGAGTAAAGATCCGAGCAGAAATACTTGAATTTGAGATGAAAACCAGTGCAAAAGATCAGTGAAACAGTTGGCTGTTTAAAAGTTAAACAAAATAGACCAACCTTTAGCCAGACTCAGAAAAAAAATATCCAAATAAATAAAATTAGTTTCTAGCTCTTCACCTTCCATCCTGCTTCACCAACAACACTAATAGCTTCTCTTGTTGTTGGTTTCCAGTCTGCTTCTGTAGGTGGAAGCCTCCTTCTTTTCTTCCTTTCTTTCTTTGACTTTCTGCTGTTTATCCTCTGAATCTAGAATTTAAAGACATTGTTCTATTGATCTAGGTGACAAGCCCTTCTAAGATCTCTCTATTGGATATAGTACTGTATCATACTGTAATAGAATAAGTCAATAATGCAAGGTACATAAGGTATTAAGATAAATAGCTGAGTGTTTTTCTGTACTGTTCCCAAGATCTAAATTATGAGTCTGTTATTTTACAAATCCTACTTTTCTGGAAGAATTGTCAACTGTTTCTGGCTTGGGCCAGTGTTCCATATATTACAATCCTTTCCATCTTTTGTTCTGTTGTAATTCTATTTTTCCTTCTGTTTCATTCTCCCCCCCTGCCCCCCACCTGTCCTCCCTTCTCCTAACTTCTGCAAAATAAAACAAATCCTTGAGTCCAAATCTTTTTCAGGACTTCTGGACTGTTGGTGCCTTTTCAAAGACCAGGTAATATAATATAGGAAAAGAAATATGGACTGGGATGTCCTGCTCTGATGCCTAGCTGTTACAGGTGGATTTACCCAGGTTTTGCACCACATGACTACCCTGTCATGCTACAAGGCCAGAAGGGGTGCTTGATTCATAAGGTAGCCAATCCACAGCCTCTGACATGTATAGCTCTTGGGGAAAATGTGAACTTCTGAGAGAGAGAGAGGGAGATTAAACTGGTGATTTGCAGGTATACTTGGGCTGGGCCATCTTCGGTTGTGTGCAAGTTGAACACAACCTGAGCAAAGAGAACAAAGCAGAACCACTCATGGTGTCAGTGACTGTACAGCCCCTTAGAGATAGCCAGCCTTCTTTGGTTTCTGACACTGATCCAGTCCCTGCCATTAGATCCCTATGAGATGTATGTATTCTTGTATCCACTGTATCTTTACTTGAGCCTAGTTAAATAGACTACTCTTTTATATACGGTGGAGCAAAACCAAAATGCTTACATTCAAAGAACAACAACTGGTCTTATCATGCATTCAGGAATTCCTTCTCCCATCATTTCTCAGTAACTTTACAGTTTTCTTTTATTACTTTATGTGATTTTCAAGACTCTGTGGCTTAGTTATTAAGGGCTTAAGTTCGTATCATTTACTGTGGAACTTAAGCAAGTTGTACATCCTCTCTGAGCCTTAGTTTTCTCTTCTGGGAAATGAGGGTAGTAATAGGACTTAGATCCCTGTGAGGATTTAATGAGATACTGTGTGTACAGCAAATGGTACTGGGCATGTAGTAAGTGCCCAGTGAATGTTAGCTTATTGTGTATAAATGTAGGATATGAAAATTAGTGTATTGTTTTTTAAATTGTCTGTGGTAAAAGACCAGTTCTTTTTTTCTCTCAACCTATGACAACCCAATATTTTTGTAAAATACAATAAAAATAACTAGATTTTTAAAAGCGCCAGTTGTAAAGACATAAAATATAAGTCCTGACTTAATTATTATATTCAGCAAACTTATTCTGCCAAGTTATAAAATTTTCTAAATTCTTACCCTTAATTTCTCTACTTATTTTGTTTAGACCAGTAACTACTTATTGACCAGTTACTGGTCTGCTTACTTAGACCAGTAACAATTTGCAGATTGGAACTGATATGTGGACTGTGAGTAGCACCGTCCTGGTGTATAGAGACAATCTCATGGATATCAGAATATATATGCACCCAGATGTAGTTGGGGAAAAATACCCCAACCATTTCTGTAAGGTTTTAAGTAGCCAGAAATTCATAGATCCATTTCTTGACCTGGGGGCAATGTACAAGGGACATCTGAGACCTCTGGAATTCCTTCCTTATATGGTTGTTATTCTGCTTCCCAGGTGAGGGTTGTCAATTTTTTTTTTTTTTTTCCTTTGAGTTGTGCTGTTCTTCCCTACTTGTTCTTCACTTCATAAGGAAACTATACTCTCTGATGGCCAGATAAATATACATTTGTCTTAGACAAATCAACTGTGCTAAGTAGTTGAGAACAGGATACTGAATACTGCTGTCTTTTGGACTGAAGTGAAGCAATCACTGGCAGTGTGACCAGAATAATAACTTTTTAAAAAAATTTGAGACAGAATCTCTTACACAGGCTGGAGTGCAGTCGCACAAATCATGGCTCACTTCAGCCTTGGCTTCCCTGGGTTCGGGTATCCTTCCCACCTCAGCCTCCTGAGTAGCTGGGACTATAGGCACGTGCTACCGTGCCCGGTTAATGTTTGTATTTTTTGTAGAGATGGGGTTTTGCCATCTTACCCAGGCTGGTTGAGACTAGCCTGGGCTCAAGGGATCCTCCTGCCTTCCCTAAGTGCTGGGATTGCAGGTATGAGCTACAATTCCTGGCCCAGAAGAATAACTAATGATCCTTTATGCAACCAGATTGCATGGTTGTAGACAAAGGGGAAATCATGGAAGAGGTTGGCATTTGCATTTTCCTTCAATACAAAAACAGTGACAGACCATGATATAGAATTGGAAACAGCAGGTTCTAGAAACAGTAACTGTGATTGATGACTAGAAGTCTTTACAAATGCTAGAATGTGACCAGGGTTAGGTATTCTCTTCCAAGTATTTTAGGGGAGACTGAGCATTACAGTATCAGATTTTATCTTCAGAGAAATTAGAATTTTCAATTAAAAAGCACATATAAAGTGCCAGACATTGTGTTAAGATGTCGTATATCTCTCACTTAATTCTCACCATAGATTGATCCTCATTATTCTACTGAGCAAACAAGGTTTAGAGAGATTAAGCAGTTTGTCAAAGGCTTTCAGTTCATAAGTGACTGAACCTGCTTTTGAACCTAGGTTTGCCAGACTAATAGTTGGATTTTCTCATAAGTGGATTTTCTGGATTTACCTTAAAAAAAAATATCGTAAGTAACTTCGCTGGAACCATTTGAGAAGTTGCCAACTTGATACCCCATTACTCCCAAATACTTTAGTGTTTATTTTCTACAAGAACATTTTTTTTTTTGTAATTAAAACAAAATGTCCCAAACCAGGAAATTAGCATTGATAGATTGTTACCATCTAATCCCCAGATTTAATAATGTCTTTCATAGCACATGTCCCTACAATGTCTATTTATTTCCTTCTGGAACAATTCCCTAGTCTTTTCCTGATGTTCATGAACTTGGCACTTTTGGAGATGACAAACCAGTTATTTTGTTGTATTTTCCTTGGTTTTATTTATTGGTTATTTCCTCATGTGATGCAAGCTGTGTACCTTTGCAGGAATATCACATAAATTATGTTGCTCTCATTGTACTCTGTTGTTACAGGGCACACATTTTCAGTTTGACTCATTACTAATGATAACCTCTCTAACTGCTTTATTGGGGTGATACCTGCTGGGCTTCAGTACTGTAAAGTTACTCTTCTTATTTTGTAATTAATGTTTTGTGGGATAGTTTTAAAACTATGTAAATATCCACCTTTGTGACATTGTTTACTCATTAGATTTGTTTCATTCAGGATTCATTCTAATTTTCTCACTTTCTTTTATAGTATTTTCTTACAATAAGAAACTTGGTTTCCATTATCCTTGATACACTTAAATGATTGGTCTTCTTGTATGTTATCAACCTCCTGTCTTTGACACTGTTTTCTCCCCTTCATATATGTCCTCTTTTTCCTTTTTGGGTGCTGACTCCATGTTCCAGACACTTCCCATCTTTCGACGTAGACACCCTTCTCTCTCCACATGGGCTCTTAAGTAAATTTTCTTGATGACTTTATTGTACTAACACAGTCCTTTTGTTTTCTGTGTTTTTGCTGCCACACATAAGTTGTAATGTTAAAAGGTCTCTAAAATGATTTCCCTGCTTATAGGAGAGTACCAACTAGGATATCTAAATGGGAGGAATTGAACATTAGAAATGAAAAATAACATTTCCTGGGATCATCCTGGGTCAATAATTTGTATTCTGCAAGTGATCTCAGGACTAGAATTGTTCTTTTGACAAGAAATTGGGACTTAATGGGCTGTCTCTAGAAGTCTCATTAGAGATTTAAAAGAAAAACAAGTTTTACTGTTCTGTAGAGGATGTAGAATGAGATATGTTCCTGAGTAGGCAAGAGGGCTAGGAATGGATGGGAAATAAAGAATTTTTATTAAAAGTACTAATTGGATGAGGCCTAACCATATTATGCATTCAGTAAGCCAAACAAGATAGAGAGTTGAGTTAGGGAATACTAGATGCAGAGACTCCTCCTTGGAAAGGTGAAAAAGCAGACCACCTGACAGAAGATCAGTAGGAATCCTGAAGCTGGGTGGTTAATATGGGATTGTGGTGTTGGTAATATTTGGTGTGTGCTGCTCCATTGGGAAAATAAGCAGTGAGGATGGCTAGCAGTTACTGTGAGAGAGGCTTTAAATCTTTTCACAGTGAGAAATGGGACAAGGAGTGAGCAAGGTTGGCACACTTATTCCCAAGACCATATGCTTTCTCATGTTTTCTCATCAGATCAAGTTGATAAAATTTATTCAAACCCTGCATTAAGAAAATTTAAGCCTTTTCTTTTCTTTTCTTTTTTTAAGATAGAGTCTCTCTATGTTGCTTGGGCTGGTTTTAAACTCCTGGCTTCAAGTAAGTGATCCTGCCACCTCAGCCTCCCTAGTTGCTGGGATTACATGGTGCAACCATGCCAAGTTGACCCTGTGTATTTGAAACACCTAAGAGTGTGTCCAGCAATCTGGGAACATTATAAAGTCCTACCCCTAAAATTATTTTGTTTTTGTTTTTGTTTTAGACAGAGTCTCACTCTGTCGCCAAGCTGGAGTGCAGTGGCGCAATCTAGGCTCACTGCAGTCTCCACTTCCCAGGTTCAAGCGTTTCTCCTGTCTCAGCCTCCTGAGTAGCTGGGATTACAGGCATGCGCCACCACACCTAGCAATTTTTTTTTTTAAAGTAGAGACAGGGTTTCACCATGTTGGCCAGGATGGTCTTGATCACCTGACCTCATGATCCACCTTTCTTGAACTCCCAAAGTGCTGGGATTACAGGTGTTAGCCATGGTGCCTGGCCTAAAATTCTTAAAGATATAATTCAGTGTAGTTAAACAAACTGTAGTCACATGTCACTTAACAATGAGGATACGTTCTGAATGAACTTCCTAGAGTGAACTTCCACAAACCTGGTTGGTGTAGCCTACTACACACCTAGGCTATCTGGTATAGGCTGTTGCTCCTAGGCTACAAACTTGTGCAGCATTTGACTGTACTGAATACTATAGGCATTTCAAATACAGTGATAAGTGTTTGTGTATCTAAACATAGAAAAGGTATAGTAAAAGTACAGCATTATAATTTTATGGGATCACTGTCATAATTTTATGTGGTTCATCATTTACAGAAATGTTATGTGGCACATGACTGTTTATGCTATTTGGAGTATTTTTAAGCAAGAGAAAAGTGTATTGGAAAATCAAGTGCAGACCCTTCTTGATTTATAATTAGGTTACATCTTAGTAAACCCATCATTAGTTGAAAATCCCAAAGTCAAAAAAGCACTTAACACTCAAGCTAACAAACATCATAGCTTAGGCTTATAACCTACCTTAAACATGCTTAGAGCACTGACATTAGCCTGTAGTTGGGCAAAAACCATCTAACACAAAGCCTATTTTATAATAAACTGCTAAATACCTCATAATTTATTAAATACTGTGAAAAACAAAATGGATGAGTACTCAAAACAAAATGAATCAGTACTCAAAGTATGGTTTGTACTGAATGTGTATTGCTTTTGTACCATAGTAAGTTGAAAAAGTATGCACCTCAAACCAAAATACAATAGTGGTCAGAATAGTGATTAACTCAAAAGAACTAAAACTCTGTGTGTGTGTGTGTGTGTGTGTGTGTGTGTGTAATTGGTCCAGTAGTTACTGAAATTTGCTTTAATTTTTTTTTTCTGTTTCACTGTACCAGATTTCAGTAATTTGGTAGGTATTTACTCCCTTAAAATCTGAGGGAAATTGCTTCTTTGATGGGAAACTTTCTTAGATTATTGTTTGATATTTATTTTTAGGAAACAGTCAAATCCCCTTGTGGTTATTAAAATAATTTAGTTCAGGCCAGGAGCCAGAGACCCCAGGAGTTTGAGACCATCCTGGACAACATGGTGAAAACCTCATCTCTACAAAAATACAGAAAACCCCCAAAAATTCGGGAGGCTGAGACACAAGAATCGCTTGAACTCAGGAGGCAGAGGTTGTAGTGAGCTAAGATGGTGCCATTGCACTCCAGCTTGGGTGACAGAGCCCCTACCCATATATATATTAATAATAAATAATAATTTAGTATCATTAAAATCAGATAATTCAGAAGGCTTGTGGGGATTTAAAGTCATACCTAGAAGAAAAACATATATAGGTCAGGGATCAGAAATGTATCAGATTTTTCATAACGGGAAAATATGAACAGTTGGTAAATCTGGGTATCTGGTATATGGCAGATCCTTGAATTATGCTTGTAGTTTTCAAAAGTTTGAAATTAAGTAAAAATTAAAAGCCACAAAGGTTTTGCGTGTCAGGGTCCTAGCCTGTTTCTTCTGGTGTACTGAGAGGCCAGAGGAGCCTATTCTAGGGACCAGGTATTGACAGAATTTGGTTCTGTGGCAAGAATTACCTAGTGTCCTAACACTAAGGACCAGCACTTTGGAGGCCTTGACTCAAATTTCAGGACAAGAAATAGAGAAAACTTGAAATAGGATTGGAATGGAATCTCCCAGTGATTTTAAAAAACACTTAGTATGCGTTGGTTTAGGACTATCATTTATTTTTCCTCAGTTTTTCTGTGATGATCCACATTGAAAATTTGGATTAATGATGTAGTTTGTGATGTTGATACAGGTGTATTTGTTCCTGGACATTTGAGTGATGCCTTTCAGCATTAGGAATAATTTTTAGTCCTTATTTAATTATGAATTATTAGTCTCCATTTTCTGTAAAGTGATTTACATTGAACAAAATGCTTTTGTAGTTTTTGTTAATTTGAACTCATAATCCAAGACCTTTTTTCCTAAGCCATCTCGTGCCCCAGCCCTTACTTGTTGAGCTCTCTTATTGTATATACCGAACACACTTTTAAATTGAAGAGATACTGTTCTGTGTATCTTGGCAAGGGAATGATCATGGGTTGGCCAGTGTCTCACTAGTTGAGATTAAATTTTTGCTTGTACTTGTTGATTTGACTGCCTTCTGAGTAGTATTAGGAACACATTCTAAATTTGTTGTTGATGGCCGAAGTTTTCCAGCACATTTGCTAAGTTCCTCTGCAGTGACTGAATCTACTCTTCATTCCAGTCAGCAGTCTCACACTTAATTCCAAGGTTTACTTAAGATTTTTTTCCTGAAACAGCAATGCTTGCTTCCATATTTGCATATTTTTCTCTATCTTAGTAGCAGAAACAAGGGCTTCATTTTGCATTTGTATCAGATTCTTCTCATTGATATATCTTGTCCTTACTAGGCAGTTCTTTCCTAGCTGAGCGCAGTGGCTCACACCTGTAATCCCAGCACTTCTGGAGGTCAAGGCAGGAGGATGCTTGAGCCTAGGAATTCAAGACCAGCCTGAGCAAAATAGTGAGACTCCATCTGTACAAAATTTAAAAAAGGAATGAGCCGAGTAAGGTGGTATGTGCCTGTATTTTCAGCTACTTGAGAGGTTGAAGTGAGAGGATCATTTGAGCCCAGAAGGTGGAGGCTGCATTGAGCTGTGATCTTGCCACTGCACTCCAGCCTGGGTGATAGAGCAAGACCCTGTCTCAAAAAAATTAAAAGAAAATAAAAATACTTGCTTTCTAAGATGACTTTTGGTTGCATAGGAGGGAAAGAAAAAATGGAATATGAAAGTTAGTTGTATATGCTGAGTTTTCCTCTCCCTTCCTTTGGGTTAAACAGCCTCTCTCCTATTTATTTTAACCTGTTTGCAATTTATTAGGCCTGGTAGGACCCAGCTGTTATATCTCACTCAGCACATTACCGATTTTGCTTTTTTAAAGTGACTGAGGCAGCAGCTGTTCTTCCAGCTGTACACAGAAGGCCCACATAAAGCTGGGTTTAGCACAGAAGCCCCACTCTAAGAGCATTAATTCACCAACCCAGTCTTTCTATTTTGTCAGCCACTCAAAGTCTATGCTTGCCTCTGTGAGGCTTCATCTGTTAATGAAAATACACCCCCAGATATCACATACACTTTAAGTGTGGTGTTAGAATAGCAGATGTGGCTGCTCAGCTTATTTTGGACTTTTTTAGTATATGGAATTGTGAGAATGTTCGTTTTGAGGATCTATAAAGAGTTAGGACTTACAGGTATGATTTGAAACACTCAAGAATATCTCTTGGAGTCACACACAATAGCTATTATTTTAGTTGAATGAGATTGTTATTAACAAATTGCTAGTTGGACCAGGTGCTATATACTTTATTCCCTCTCTTCCCTTTGTAAGGCTTTCAGGCCTATTAATTTTTTTTTTTTTTTTTAACAACATTGGGATAAGCTTTTATTTTGGCCGAAGGTACTTTAAATGGGAGTGATAGATAATGTTTGTCTTCACTATTGGCTGTAAACTGGAATTAGAATTTTTTTTTTTTTTTGAATAGTCAACTTAGAAACGTGCTGCAAAGTCAGTAATGTTTGGCTTTAGTGAAGATTCCACTTAAGTGAAAATAGATCTGAATTATTCATGCAGTTTGCCAACATTTATATCCATTAATAAAGTGATAGTTTATTTTGAAAAAAAACTTTGCACTTTGTGAGTTTCTGTTGGCATTTCTCTCCCTCAAGTTCATTTGTCAAAGTTATCATGAATATACTCTGTCAATATATTCATGGCGTTTAATTGTTTCACTGCCTTTTCTTAGTTTCTGAGTTGCTGATTTGGTAAAACTGTCATGATATTCTTCTGTGTCAGTTTTCAAATGTTCCAGAGGGGGCAGAACAACTTTGAGTGCCATAGATTATTAATTGCACTTTGTGAGTAGTTAAATATACCCAGGGTAAAGGAAATTTTATGGGAGTAAATTCTATGCTCCATTCTAGGTTGATAGCATTTGAAGCAAATTTCATTTCATTGGTGGGTGGCTCAGTAACTAAACTTTAAAAAGCATGGATTCATAAAACTGTGTTACAACACCACTTATGAAAATATCTGAAGAACTACAAAGTTGTGAAAGAGCTGTAGCGCTGCCTAATACAACTTTTTGTAATGATAGAAATGTTCTCTATCTGTGCTATCCAACATGGTAGTTACATGTGGTTATTGAACCCTTCAGATGTGGCTAGTGTGACTTAGGAACTGCATTTTCCATTTTATTTAATTTTAGTTAATTTAAATAGCCACATGTGCCTCTTGGTTCCTGTATTAGATAACACAGCTCTGAAGCATTACGCTGAGTACCTAAGCTAGTGTTTCTCAGAGAAAGTGATCCTTTGTGATTTTCTCGAAGCTAAAGGCCTCCATATGGCCTGGAGTGAGAAATTGTTCATGACTTGTCTTGATTTTTTCATGAAATAATTTAAGGACTGTCTTCTCCTTCAAATCTGGGAAAATTCTGAAATGTTCTTTCTCATCTACTTAGAAAGCATTTACTATCACTTTCGATGAGCAATACAGTGGCCAGTATATTGTGTTGTAGGTTTGATTAGTTCTCTATCTCAGAGAGAAAGCTTTAGTGACCTGAGAGTTTATTGCCTCTTTGCAGAAAAATAATAAACTTTTGCTTTACTCAAAATTGCGAGACTTGGAAGTAGAAATAGCAGCTTTTGCCTTTCCACAACAAATAATTATTCTTTTGTCTACTTCCCATACCTGTCACCTTTACCTTCGTTATTTTCTTTGAAAAACTTTTTAACCACAAGATTCTGTGCTTTAAGAAAATTTCATATGTAGGTGAATTTGGGAGTGATTGTTCACAATAGTGTTCTTTTTAAGGTAGTCTTTTCAGGTTCCTCTGACTCCTAGCAGCCCTAAAGTTTGTCATTAACCTCAAGGTATTCAAGTTGTCAGTTGAAGATTAGTCAGAAATGAATCTATGTAAACCAATGGGAATAAAGGTTAGGTACCAAAACAGTATTTTATTTTTTGAGACAGAGTCTTGCTCTTTGTCCAGGCGCCAGGCTGGAGTGCAGTGACGTGATCTCTGCTCGCAGCAACCTGCGCCTCCCGGCTTCAGGCAACTCTCCTGCCTCCAGAGTAGCAAAACAGTATTTTTTTTTTTTTATCACATATGGGTGAAGTGAAGCATACTATGCCCAAGAAACTGTCCAGTTAGCCATGAACTGCTGAGCGATCTTCTCCTGTTTCCATGTACTTCATTATAAGGTACCTCAGTTTCTCTGCTTGTACTATCACAGCACAAAATTTATTTTTGGGAAATTTAATATAATTAATGAGATAACCATAATAATGGTTTCACTCAAGTTCATTTTGTGACTCAGATAAATGGTTCTTAGCAGGTGCTGCAA
>PVKP010009596.1:6297-41862 GCA_004027715.1 Plecturocebus donacophilus
TTTTTTTTTTTTTTTGAGACAGAGTCTCGCTCTGTTACCGAGGCTGGAGTGCTATGTGGTGCAATCTCAGCTCATTGCAAACTCCATCTCCCAGGTTCAAGCAATTTCTGGCTAATTTTTGTATTTTTAGTAGAGACTGGGTTTCACCATGTTGGCCAGGCTGGTCTTGAACTCCTGAACACACAAAATCCGCCCGCCTCGGCCCCACAAAGTACTAGGATTACACGCATGAGCCACTGTGCCTGGCAGGGATGTGTCTTAATGTGTTTACTTGAATAGAAAAATGTAGTCAGATCTTTAATGACAGAAAAAAGTTTCATTTGGCTCCTTGGTTTGACAGTGAAGGCTGACTTTGCTAGTTAGGTAATAGGTGGACATTTTTCATAAATCAAATGAGCTAAAAATATAGCACTGAGATTTTGAATAAAATATATTTAAATCACATGAAGAGAGATGCTTTGTCAAAATTTTTACTACTCAAGGTATTTTGGAATTAATATTTTCATTTTCTAACCCTTTCTGAACATATCAGGTTAGTCAAAATGTTTCTAAGTAGAAAAATAACAGGGGTAATTTAATAATCATTTGATAATTTTGGAGAGAGCCTTTTTGGCAAATGTTTCAGAAACTGAGAAAGTGAATGACTCTTATGACTGGACAGTAAACCCTTTTCTAAGTCAGGTGCTTTCTAATTCTTTGCTTGCGACAGAATTTTGGGAAGAATCAAGTTTTAGCTAATATATCACTAAACAATGCATTTTAATGATAGATCATTCTGCGATGTTTGGAATACAATTTGGAAGAACTTCAAAGAATTGAATAACATTACTGTAAGAAATCTTCATTCCCATCCTCTGCCTTACATGAATGAGATTTCTCAACACTTTTATCTATGAAAATGGAACATAGAGTGGAATTAATGTTGAATACTATTTCAGTTGAGCAATCATATTCACATGTAATATGCATATGAACGAATTTCTTAAAATTATAATTTATCTTAGAGGATTTATTATAAAGTATTAATTTTTATTTAATGATTTTGATCAAAATTAGTAATGCATTGGTCATCTTGATCATTAGTATACTACTAATTATAATGATAACTTAATTCTGAAGACTTGAGTTCTTAAAAAAGAGGAGCTTAGGATCACAGGAGATTAGCAAAATTAATTTCCATCTATATGCATATTTTTCTTGCTGAGTGTATTAGGGTGATAAAGAGAAGTCGTCTAAGAATAAAAATATATCACAGTAAAACTGAGGGAAAGTAGAGTGGAAATTTTGGTTCAAGGTGAAAAAGAATTCATGTAAACATTTGGCTTTCATAGGGCTGGTGCGGTGGCTCACACCTGTAATCCCAGCACTTTGGGAGGCCTAGGCAGGTGGATCACCAGGTCAAGAGATCAAAACCATCCTGGCCAACATGGTGAAACCCTGTCTGTACTAAAAATAACAGAATTAGCTGGGTGTGGTGGCACACGCCTGTAGTCTCAGTTACTCAGGAGGCTGAGGCAGAAGAATCACTTGAACCCAGGAGGCGGAGGTAGCAGTGAGCCAAGATTACGCTATTGCACTCCAGCCTGGTGACAGAGCAAGACTCCGTCTCAAACAAACAAACAAAAAAATATGGCTGTCATAAAAGAGCTTGTTCATGTAATTTCCTTTTTTTCTTTTTGGAGACAGTCTCACTCTGTTTACCAGGCTGAAAAACAGTGGCAGTGGCATGATCATAGGTCATCGTAGCATTGAACTCCTGGGATCAAGCCATCTTCCCACCTTGGCCTCCCAAGTAGCTGGGACTACAGGCACATGCCACTATGGCTGGCTAATTTTTTTAATTTTTTTTTTTTTTTTTGTAGATATATAGTCTAGCTATGTTGCCCTGGGTGGTCTCAAACTTCTGGCCTCAATCCTCCCAAAGTGCTGGGATTCCAGGCATGAGCCACCATGCCCGGCTTCGTAATTTTCAAGAGGATGCTAGTGGCTATCAATTTGCTATGTTATTTAGATTTCATTACACACATTTAAAGGAGTGATGTGGCCAGGTGCAGTGGCTTAGACCTGTAATTCCAACACTTTGGGAAGCCAAGGCAGGAGGATTGCTTGAGCTCAGGAGTTCAAGACTAGCCTGGACAACATAGTGAGACCTCATCTCTACAAAAAATAAAGAAAATTAGCCAGGTATGGTGGTGCGTGCCTATAGTCTCAGTTATTCAGGAGGCTGAGGTGGGAGAATGGCTTGAGCCTGGGAGGTTGAGGCTGCAGTGAACCAAAACTGTGTCACTGCACTCCAGCCTGGGTGACAAAGTAAGTCCCTGTCTCTCAAATAAAAACAAATAAATAAAAACATTTTTTTAAAAAAGGAAGGATCTAAGTTTATTTTTAAATGTCAGTATTTATAGGATGGCTGAAAATTTCACCCATTCCAACATTTCACATTTATGATGTACAATTTTAACAGTCAATGTCAAAATGTGTCTGGGTTACATGTTTCAAAATAATGTTAGGTAGTACTAGGACACAAAAGTTCAAAGGCTACTGATACAATATATGTGAAAAAATCATCCCCTCACCTATTTCTCTCCTTCTTGTGTATTCCAGCTCAGTGTGAGGGGCCATTTTCCCTTAAAAGCCAGAATCCTGAGCACCATCCATGCTTCTCTCTGCTCTTCTACATCTAACCAATTTATGCTATATCTTGACAAAGCTGGTGTTCATCTCTTCTTTTCCATTTCCCCTGCCACTGTCTTATTTGAAGATCCTATGATCTTTCTCCTAGAATATTGTTAACATCTTCTTAATTAGTTTGCCTGACAACAGATTCAACTCCTTCTAATGAGGTGTCAGGAAGTAGAACAAATTTATCCTTCTTTTTTTGTTGTTTTTGCTTTTTTTATTTTTTTTTGGAGATGTTATCTTGTTACATTGTCAAGGGTAGTCTCAAACTCATGGCCTCAAGCAATCCTCGTGCTCCAACCTCCCAAGTAGCTGAGAATACGGGAGTGCACCAGTGGGCCAGCTCTAGATGTATCTTTCTAAAATATATATTTTCCACTCCCTTAAAATAAACTCTAAGTGGTTAGGATGGGCTGGGCATGATGGTGCATGCCTATAATCCCCAGTACTTTGGGAGGCCGAGGCAGTTGGACCACTTGAGGTCAGGAGTTCAAGGAGTTCGAGTTGGCCATCCTGGCCAACATGGTGAAACCTCGTTTCTATCAAAACTATAAAAATTAGCTGGGCATGGTGGTGCATGCCTGTAATTCTAGCTACTCAGGAGGCTGAGGCATGAGAATTGCTCGAACCCTGGAGTTGGAGGTTGCAGTGAGTTGAGATTGCACCACTGCACTCCAGCCTGGGCTACAGAGCAAGACTCCGTCTCAAAAAAGAAAAAAAAAATTGGGCACGGTGGTGTGTGCCTGCAGTTCCAGCTACTTCAGAAGGTTGGAGGGGAGGGTCGCTTGACCCCAGGAGTTTGAGGCTGCAGTGAGCTTTGATCACATCACAAACTCCAGTGTGGGCAATGGAATGAGACCCCCATCTCTTACAAATAAAACAAAACAACACAATTCAATAATTACCAGTTTTGCTGGAAAGGCTTCTTGTCTGCTCAGACAGACTTGAGTGCTTTTCCCCTTTCCTTTTCTGGTGTTATTTATTTATTTATTATTTTTTTTGAGACAAAGTCTCACACCATCGTCCAGACTGGAGTGCAATGGTGTGATCTTGGCTCACTGCAACCTCTGCCTTCTGGGTTCAAGCAATTCTCCTGCTTCGGCCTTGCTAAGTATCTGGGATTATAGGTGCTCCTCCACCACACTCGGCGAATTCTTGTATTTTCAGTAGAGACAAGGTTTCACTATGTTGACTAGGCTGGTCTTGAACTCCTGACCGCGTGATCTGCCCACCTCAGCTTCCCAAAGTGCTGGATTACAGGTGTGAGCCACACTGCCCAGCCTTGTTCTTTATGTATTTATCCAGAGCCTATCACATGCCTGGCACTCAGCAAGCATAGCAGATCTATTGGTTCCTTATCCATATCCCTTCAGCCCTCTCATCAGATCTTCTGCAGAAAATTATTGTGGATAGGAATGGCTTTCTGGGTCTTTCTATTTGAGGAATGCCTCAGGAGCAAACTTCTACCAATGAAAAACAAGTTGGTAGACAAATATCCCAGGACAATTCTGAAGTGTGTTCTACACACCCATTCCGAGGGTCTCTGTGAGTTTGAGTTCCAGTTGCGCATAGAGGTAACTCACTAATCCAGTATACTGTGTCGGCCTTTCTCCCTTTCCTGTTTGACTTTTTCTGTCCTTTACTGTGCTATCTAGGACCATCTCTCAAAGAAGTGACTTGACCCAATTCATTTTCTCAGGAACTGGGGCAATCCCAAACCAAGACAGATAGACTCAGGGGATAAAATTGTTACTGGTGGAAGGTGTCCAGGTTCTTGTCGTCTTGAACAAAGAATTGGACAACATGTACAAACAAAGCAAGGAAAGAATGAAGCAACAAAAGCAGAGATTTATTGAAAATGAAAGTATGCTCCACAGGGTGGGAATGGGCCCGAGCACACGAGCTCAAGAGATCCATTACAGAATTTTTACCCTCTAGAGGTTTCCATTGGTCACCTCTTCATGTAAATGAAGAGGATGAAGTAAAATTACAGTCATTTACTCGGTGTACGTCCTATGTAAATGGAGGGGATATTACCTGTCATAGCTGAAGTTTCTCCATTTGATTTACTTCTAGGAAATCCTTAGGTTTCCCACCTCCAGACTCTATTCTCCTGCCTCAAAATGATGAGCTTTCATGCTTTACCATAGTGCATGGAAATATTAATGGTAATGTAAGCTCACAAGGACAGAGATATTTGTGTTTTATTCATTGATGTGTCACCAACATCTAGAACAGTGCTTGAAATATAATGTTGAATGAATAGTAGCAACAGCTAATATTTATTGAGTGCTTATGGTGTGTTTGATGGGATTTTTCAGAGATTATTTAAACCTCAAAAACATTATGAAAATAGGTATTAGGCCGGGTGCAGTGACTCACACCTGTAATCCCAGTACTTTGGGAGGCCGTGTGGGCAGATCATTAGGTTAAGAGATTGAGACCATCCTGGCCAACATGGTGAAACCCTGTCTCTACTAAAGATATTAAAATTAGCTGGGCATGGTGGTGCATGCCTGTAGTCCCAGTTACTCAGGTGGCTGAGGCAGGAGAATCGCTTGAACCTGGGAGGTGGAGGTTGTAGTGAGCCAAGATTGCACCACTGCACTCCAGCCTGGGTGACAGAGTGAGAGATTCCATGTCAAAAAAAAAAAGAAAGAAAGAATGAAGGAAAATAGGTAATAGTATTATTAGTGGTAATTATTCTCCTTTAGATATAGGAAAATTAAGGTTAAATAATAGGTCTAAATCACCCAGCTTGTAAGTGATCATTGGAGCTCAGAAATTAATACCCCAAAATATGGGGCTTTGACTTGCTGAATTGAAGAAGGCTTAAGATCTCTCTGACCTCCCACCTCCACCTTCTCTCCCAAAGCACAGGACCAAGTTGAAGTTCCTTTCTCTAAGTTCCAGACTCACCAAAAACAATTGTTCTTATTTTTTTAATTTTTAATTTTTGAGAAGGTGTCTTGCTCTGTCACCAGGCTGGAGTGCAGTGACGTGATCTTGGCTCACTGCAACCTCTGTCTCCTCGGTTCAAGCGATTCTCCTGCCTCAGCTTCCCAAGTAGCTGGGACTACAGGCATGCACCACCACGCCCAGCTAATTTTTTTTGGATTTTTAGTAGAGACGAGTTTTCACCATGTTGGCCAGGATGGTCTTGATTTCTTGACCTTGTGATCCGCCCACCTCGGCCTCCCAAAGTGCTGAGATTACAGGCATAAGCCACTGCACCTGGCCGAACAATTGCAACCACAGCTGAATAGACCCTTTCACCAAGCAATATGTCTGCCTATCTGGCTCATTCAGATTCCAAAGAGAACTACTGACAAGTTCATCTATGTTACCATTTATTCATTCTCCCTTTTCTTCCCCCCAAAAATCTATTTTTCCACCATAGCCTGTTTTGCTAAGATGATCTATAACTTTCTGAACCCTACTGGGAGGCTGGGTAATCAATGTGTGATTCTTTCCGTGTACACATTAATAAAATATGTATGCTTTTTCTCCAATTAATTTGTCTTCAGTGAATTGATTTTTCAGGGAAACTTCAGAGAGCAAAGAAGTATTTCCCTTGGCCCCTATGGTAACATTTAAAAATAATTTCTAAATATATATTTTTAACTTTCATACTAAGTTTTATTGTATGCTGCTGCCAGTGTATATAAAACAATTACTCTTGTGAAATAGAAATTCATGAAAATTCAGAGAGGTAGATGTTAAGGACTGACAGAAGTAGAAGTTTGTATATTACAGCACATGTGTTACAGGGATAAGCTTTTGTACAGGCTTCAAATGTAGCTCTCTTGAATATTCATTGGATATAAGTGGTTTGGGAAACCTTTGAAAGATTTATTATACTACAAAAAGGAGCAGACTTTCTGGGGTCTGAAGGGATTTGTACTTGAAGATACTCCAGTCAGCAGAGGGTCATGTTGAGCATTCTGCAGACAGAATTGTTTCAAGTCTGCAGCTGCCTGGGAAACTTTTATGCGGTTGAGCCTGGCCTTCAGCCGGAGCTGCTGAGCCACTTTCTTCATAGCTGCGATGCAGGAGGAGCCAGACACGGTACACGGGAGGACCTGGCCGATTTGTGGGTTGGTGGGCTGTGGGCTGTGGGTCAGCAGGGCCAGACAACTGAGTGGTGCGCGGCGGGGGGAATAATTTTAAAATATTTTTATAATTAAGCTGGGTGTGGCGCCTAATGCCTGTAATCCCAATACTTTGGGAGGTCAAGGCAGGTGGATCACCTGAGGTCAGGAGTTTGAGATCAGCCTGACCAATATGGTGAAATCCCATCTCTACTAAAAATACAAAAATTAGGCTGGGAACGGTGGCTCACATCTGTAATCCCTGAACTTGGGGAGGCTGAGGCAGGTGGATCACTTGAGGTCAGGAATTCGAGACAAGTCTGGATAACATGGTGAAATCTCATCTCTATTAAAGATACAAAAAATTAACCGGGCGTGATGGCAGGCACCTGTAATCCCTGCTACTCAGGAGGCTAAGGCAGGAGAATCACTTGAACCCAGGAGCTAGAGGTAGCAGTGAGCTGAGATGGCGCCACTGCACTCCAGCCTGGGCAACAGAGCAAGATTCTGTCTCAAATATAAATAAATTTTAAAAAAAGTAATACAGATACAAAAATTAGCTGGGTGTGGTGGCATGCACCTATATTCCCAGCTATTCGGGAGACCAAGAAAGAATTACTTGAACCCAGGAGGCGGAGGTAGCAATGAGCTGAGATCGCACCACTGCACTCCAGCCTGGGCAACAGAGTGCGACTCTGTCTCAAATATAAATAAATAAATAAATAAAACAAAATAATATAAAAAATACAAATACAATACAAAAACTAGCTGGGTGTGGGGGTATGTGCCTATATTCCCAGCTACTTGGGAGGCTGAGACAGTTGAATTGCTTGAACCTGGGAGGTGGAGGTTGCAGTGAGCTGAGATCGCACCACTGAACTCCAGCCTGGGCAACAGAGCAAGACTCCATCTCAAAAAAAAAAAATTTTTTTTTAGATTAGTATATCTCTATTTATCTATCTGTATCTTAGGATTTCCCTGGCACATAGTAATTACTCAATAAATGCTAATTATCATCTTCTTCCCTTAACAGAAGCCCAAACTTAGAAGTCTCTCCTAAATTGGATCCCCTTTCCTTATCCAGCCTTGAGGAGCTAAGCTTGGACAGAATAAACTCAGCATTCAGTTTCAGCCCCTTCATCCAGCTGAAGCCGGAAGAAAGCTGTACTTCCTCTGGCAGCTAACTTTGCACAGAGGAAAGACACACCCAAACACATCTGATCTCCAGGCATGCCTACAAATCCCAAGGCAGCTTCTAGGAGGAATTCTGCTATTGATTGTGGTTGGGAAGATGGAGCGAAGAATGTGAATGACACAGTCCTGTCCATCCCCACTACCAGATGTACAAATCGAAGCAAAGTTTCGAGCAAGACATCATCATTGTATGATTATGTTTGGGGGAAGAGCATAAGAGATTGTTAAACTGCTTTCTAGTTTCAAGGTGAAAAGACCAAGATTGGGAGTTCCACATCTTCCTGAGAGCCTGCCTCTATCATATACTGTTATTCTAGGAATGATTTGTAAAGTCTGTTGCTCATGGAGAATAGTGGGCCATACTAGGTAAACTTAGAAGAATATTCATTTCGTTCCTCCTAGTTTTCTCTTTTTAACAGCTTGGGGGCTTTTTTGTTTTCTTTTTATCTGAGGAGCAGGGTTGTAAAATAAGTGCTGCTGCCTTTTCAAACCCTGTTAAGATGTTATAGGTTAATAACCATGTGGGCTGGTAAAACCGGGGCTAAGATTATTCTTTCACTTATAAGAATGTATTATGGTCACAAATAATACCATGTTAGTCCTTTATACACCATCTATTCTTCTTTCAACACAATCTTTTAGCTTTTTGAGTATTTATTGAGTGTCTGCAGGGAGAAAGGAACAGCACATGCTGGGACAGATATCTTATTACTTCTTCCCATTATTTTCCATTTTCTTTTCTGAATCTTTGCACATAAAAGCCACAAGCCTTTCTGTTGTCTTTCCAGAGAATCTTCACAGAAGGCAAAGAGAGACATATCTCTATCCACTCATTCATGCAGCAGTCTGTCTGTTAACAATGTTTGCTTAATATTCTCCATGCACTGCATTTTTACTAAGCTGCGTGGAAGCCATGGTGAAAAAGATAAAGCCACTATGTTAAAGGAGCACATACAGTCTTCATCAAATACAACAGAAATAAACAAGAAATTATGATAGACAACAATGATGGAGAGATGTGATACCTGGAACAATGGAGGTTTGAATTTAGAGGTAAGGTGAGTGTCGTGTCTGTGAACTGTGGTTCAGGTGATATTTTTAATCATAGCATTAAAAAAATGTGGTAAGTCATATTAAATTAAATTTCACGGGTATACTTTGAGGTACATTAAATTATGTGAAATGTATTATCGATAGTGCAGGAGATAATCTGATGTGGTACTAGAAATGATTCAAGGTGGTATGTATTCTGGGGCCCAGCGTGGTGGCTCACACCTCTAATCCCAGCACTTTGGGAGTCTGAGGCGGGTGAAATAGCTTGCACTCAGGAGTTTGAGGCCAGCCTGGGTAACATGGCAAATCCCCTGGTCTCTACTAAAAATACACACAAAAAAATTTGCTGGGTGTGGTGGTGCATGCCTGTAGTCCCAGCTATTTGGGAGGCTGAGTTGGGAGGATTGCCTGAGTGTGGGAGGCAGACGCTGCAGTGAGGCGAGATCACCCCTCTGCACCCCAGTTTGAGTGACAGAGCCAGACTCCACATAAAAAACAAATTGCTGGGCACGGTGGTTTACACCTGTAATCCCAGAACTTGGGAGGCCGGGGCAGGCAGATCACCTGAGGTTGAGATCGCCTGACCAACAAGCAGAAACCCAGTCTCTACTAAAGATAGGAAAAATTAGCTGGGTGTGGTGGTGCATGCCTGTAATCCCAGTTACTTGGGAGGCTGAGGCAGCAGAATCACTTGAAACCGGGAAGTGGATGTTGTGGTAAGCTGAGATTGCGCCATTGAACTCCGGCTGAGGCAACAAGAGAAAAACTGAAAAAAAAAAAAAAAAAAAAAAAAAAAAATGGGGGCCAGTAGTGGTGGCTCACGCCTGTAGTCCCAGCACTTTGGGAGGCCAGGGCGGGTGGATTACCTGAGGTCAGGAGTTTGAGACCAGGCTGGCAACATGGTGAGACCCTGTCTCTACTAAAAATACAAAAAAATAGCTGGGTGTGATGGCGGGCACCTGTAATCCCAGCTACTCGGGAGGCTGAGGCAGGAAAATCGTGTGAACCCGGGAGGCAGAGGTTGCAATGAGCCGAGATTGCACCATTGCACTCCAGTCTGGGCGACAAGAACAAAACTTTGTCTTAAAAAAAAAAAAAATTAATTTGAATATTAAGAAAGTATTCCCTGTCTTATTTGGAGCCATGTGATTTCAGTTAAGCAGAGAGTCTCACTTAGATGCTGCATGTCTTTTTTTTTATTTTATTTTTATGTCTGTCTGTGTGTGTTTGTGAGATAAGTCTCACTCAGTCACCAAGGCTGGAATGCAGTGGCGCCAACTCGGCTCACTGCAACCGCCCAGGTTCAAGCAATTCTCTTGCCTCAGCCTCCTGAGTAGCTGGGATAACAGGCACATGCCACCACGCCAGCTACTTTTTGTGCTTTTAGTAGAGACAGGGTTTCACCATGTTGATCAGGCTGGTCTACGAACTCCTGACATCTCATGTCTCAATGCTCTGTTCACCATGGCAGTGGTTTCCAAGGTGTGGTCTCCAGATCAACAACCTCAGCATCACCTGGGATCTTGCCAGAAATACCCACCTTCGATCCACTGAATCAAATTCTGTGCTGATGGAGCTCAATAACATGTTTCAACATGCCTTCCAGGTGATTCTGATGCATGCTTACTTCTGAGAGCCACTCCAAAGAAGTAGCTGCTAAATATTATATACCATATGCCCCCACCCCCACCCCCTCAAGCTTTTCTCCCTTTTTGGTCCCAGGCGAAGGGTTGAAGGGGTTCAGTATCAGATCCACAGCACACTGAAATTTATGTATCGTTTGAGACAGAGTCTCGCTTTGTTATGTGTCATTTATTTGAGACAGTCTCCCTTTGTTGCCCAGGCTGGAGTGCAGTGGCCAATCTCAGCTTATTGCAACCTCTGCCTCTTTGTCTTCCAGGTTCAAGCGATTCTCCTGCCTCAGCCTCCCTAGTAGCTGGGATTACAGGCATGCACCACCACGCCCAGCTAATTTTGTATTTTTAGTAGAGATGGGGTTTCTCCATGTTGGTCAGGCTGGTCTCCAACTCCTGACCTCAGGTGATCCGCCTGCCTTGGCCTCCCAAAGTCACACTGAGACATTTTAGAGGGAGATCAGTCTATGGAACAAACGCTGGCGTGGGGCTGGTGGCCTGGGTGTGCTGTCTCGCCAATTTTGTGTGTGGAGTAAGCAGTGGGTAGAGGCTCTGGGTATCAGGAAACTATGTCAGGCTCTGCCCTCCGTGTCCCACCCACTCCCCCCAACCAAGAACACCCAGGAACTTAGAGGAGGCTCTTCTCCACACCATCCCACTACTTGCGCCCCTCACCTTCTCTGAGCCCGGGTATTGGCGCTGGGAACTCTGCAATGTATATACTGAAAGGCAGGCAGCCTATGGAAGGAAGGAAGAGGAGAGAACCCACAAAATGCAAAGGGTCTCTGCAACCCTGCTGAAGATCTTTCTTTCTTTCTCTTCCCACAAAATGCAAAGGTGTCTCTGCAACCCTGCTGAAGATCTTTCTTTCTTTCTTTTTCTCTTTCTTTTTTCCTTCTTTCCTCTCTTTCTCTCTCTCCTTCCTTCTTCCCTTCTTTCTTTCTGACAGTTTCGCTCTTGTTGCCCAGACTGGAGCGCAATGGCTGATCTCAGCTCACCACAACTTCTGCCACCAGGGTTCAAGCGATTCTCCTGCCTCAGCCTCCCGAGTAGCTGGGATTTCAGGCATGCACCACCACGCCTGGTTATTTTTGTTTTTTAGTAGAGACGGGGTTTCTTCATGTTGGTCAGGCTGGTCGTGAACTCCCAACCTCAGGTGATGTGCCCGCCTCGGCTTCCCAAAGTGCTAGGATTACAGGCGTGAGCCATCGCACCCGGCCGAAGATTTTTCACTTTATCCTCAACGGAAGACAGTATCTGAGGCCGAGAAATAATAGAAATTGATTTTCACTTTAGCAATATTCCTGGCAACTGCACAGAAAATGGAATGGCACAGAAACTGGAGTCATATGAGCAGCTATCTCATTAATTTGGGTGGGAAATTAAAGGCTGTGGGCACAGATCTAACAGAATGTGGATTGGGATATGCAAGGGAGGGTGGGGTTGGGGTAAGACAGATTCCATTTGAACTTGGTGAGTTATACGTGCAGCATCAAAATAAGGGGCATGGAAGTCCTGTAATTATTTATTAAGAAGGTCGCACAGGCGAGTGACATCCCCTTCTTCCCTGTCCCCCAAGGGGCCTGGACTTTGGAGTCAAGTCAGTCTTGGGTTCCAACCTTCCGCTAGGACGCAACTTCTTAAGAGCAGGATTCAATCTCTTGTTCACGGCTAGATCCCACGCGCCTAGAATAGTTTCTGGCACATAGTAGGCACTCAATAAAAACTTGCCGAATGAATCATTGAATGCATGGTCACATTCCATGCCTCATTTCCTCGGCTGTAAACACAATGAAATCACCTAGCCGTGAACTTGGCGCACAGTAGGCGCTCAACAAGTTGTATTTTCCCCTCCCCTTGCAGTAGACCGCGGTCCCTAGGCGATCGTGGGAAAAAAAGGGGTTTCTCTACCCTGTGTGGTCTGCACCTCGCTTCGCCCCGGCAGCCCTCGCTGGGTCGCGGGGAGCACGTGGGCCGGACAGGCTGGGTGGGAGGGGAGGAGAGAGAGGGGGCGGCGGCCGGCGGCTCGCGCGGAGACGGTCTCCCAGGCTTACGTAAGGCGCGAGTCCCGCGCTGCCGGCCCGGGCTCGGAGACTCGGCGGGCGGAGGCGGCGCCGCCCTGCGGTAAACGGGTTGGAAGCTTCTCAGAGCGCTGCCTCCAGCCAAGGTGTGTGTTTTATTTGACTGCGTTTGGAGGCGAGGCGCGGGGCTCGGGCTCGTCGCGCGCCCCACAGCTCGGGAGCGCATCCGCCAACCCCGGGCGGAGGTGGGCCCCTCCGAGCGCGCGCAGGCGGCGGGCAGCGGTGGCCGCTGAGACTCTAGGAGATGTGACAGCCGCGGGGAGGGGCCGAGACGCCGACCACACGTTGCTCACGTGCGAGTACAGGGCAGGGGCCCAGCCCCTAGGCCTCTCGGTGCATGGGGCAGCGGAGGCAGGCTTTGAATGACTCCCTTGTGCCAGCTTCCCCGGCTCGACGGAGACTGGCTGGGGGATGCCCGGCCGCCTGACTCCCTTCTCGGACGCGGCGTGGGGCGCGAGTTGGAGGAAAGGATGGAGGTGGGACTGGCCGGGCCGACCTCTGACCCCTGGAGGCCGAGCCGGCAGGGCGGGGCACCGGCGCGCTCCAGCAGCTCCGCGTGGGGGCGAGGAGGTGGAGGAGGGCCAGGAGGTGTAGCGTGGCGCTCACTCCGCCTGCGAGTCGGTCCCGGCGCAGGGCTGAGGGGAGGGGTTGTCTTAAAAGTCTCTCCTTCCCCCTGTAGGGGCGGCCGGCGAGTCCCAGTGCGAGCGGAGGGTGCCAGAGGTAGGGGGCCGAGAAACAAAGTTCCCGGGGCTCCCTCCGGGGCTGCGGTCTGGGCTGCGCGTTTGGCCGCCCCCCGTCCTCGCGAAGGCAATGGCTTCCAAACTCCTGCGCGCGGTCATCCTCGGGCCGCCCGGCTCGGGCAAGGGCACCGTGTGCCAGAGGATCGCCCAGAACTTTGGTCTCCAGCATCTCTCCAGCGGCCACTTCTTGCGGGAGAACATCAAGGCCAACACCGGTGAGGGGCTGCGGGGACGAGGGCCGGGGGCGAGCCGCGTTGGGCTGGGGTGAGGCCGGGTCTCCCGGATCGCGGTGCCCTTCCCCCGCCCGCGTGTGGTCGTGCAGGCTCGTACGTGCCGGGGCGCATGCAGCTGGCGGCCCGCGGCCGCGCGGCTTAACCGCGCCCGGGGAGGAGGCCAAAGCTCGCGGGGCGGCCGGTGGGAGGTGCCCTCGGCTCCTCTCTCCACAGCTCCTCCTGCCGCGAGGAGAAGCCGGGGCCACCGGGCCGAGGGAGGGGCGGGAACCACGCAGCGAAAAACCCCGAGCTTTCCTCTCACTCTGCCTCCTCAAGGCAGAGCCGCCCCCGTACCCCTTAACCCCGGCCTCCCTGGCCCCCTCCCCCGAGTCCTTAGAGAGCCGCGCGCCCCCTCCCGCGGGAACCCCGAGGCGGAGCGCCGCCCACCTGTGGCAGTCGGGCGGGGCTGCGCGCTGGGGAACCTGTGGCGCCGTGGGACTCGAAGCCACGCGCTTCTCCAGCCCCTCCATGCAGCCTCGGGCCTCGGGGCAGAGCCCTGGGTGGCTTTGAAAAGCCTTTCTGTTCGCTGTCGCCTTCTAAGGTAAACTCCCCAGCAACTCCCCCTCCTCTCCAAGCCGCGGGGCCTGGAGATGTGGAGACTCGTCGGAGACTCGTTCTGATAAATTACATTTTGAATGCAGCTTTCCTGGAAATGGCTTCTTGAGCTGCCTCCCTTGGCCAGAGATGCCTCCTTTGGCTGACGTGATGAACTTGGGGATATAGATCGCCTGATTTCTTAGTCTGACAGTATTGAATGCCTCCCTTTCCCCCTCTCCTCCCACTCCATGTTCACACTGGTTCCTAACGAATTGGCGTTCAAAGGTGAGAGGGAGCGGCTGTGCTGCTGCGAGGCTCTTAATCATTCTGGGATGGAGATGCTGGTAATTAGCACTCCTTTAAGAAAAGTTGTTCTTGCCAGCGGGGGTCCTTTACTGTCGCTGCAGTTCTCAAGGGTGTCCGGGGTAGTTATTGCCCGTCATGGACTAATTATCCGAGGATCTGCATTTCAGAAGCACAGATTGGTTCGAAAAGGAAGGTGGAGGGCGGTGTCGGAAAACAAAAGGAAAGCTTAAAAGCAAGGAATTAAGAAGTATCTTCAGAGTGTTATTTCTTCTTAAGCAGGTTGAAAAAGCTGGCTTTTACAGGAAACTCTTCCCCTACCCCCATGTCTCAGAAGGAAGAATTATGTGTACCAAATTGCACTTGAGTTTTCTTTTGTGGATATTGTTACCTCAAGTGCGCCTATTTTGATTTTAATACATCCAACTGCATTTTATTCTTGGAATGTTGCCTTTGGAATGCGGTTTGAGTGGAGAGCAGCCTAGAGGGAAGGCTGGCTGGCATCCTAAGGATTTTGTATTTAGGTTGGGTTTCTTGGTAGGAGCATGGAGTGAGTGAAGAAAGACAGCGAGAAGAGATGAGCCCATTCCATAATTCTCTGTACCTGACTTGGCGACTTGTTTCCTTCTGGCATGAAGGGCTTCACACTGTCCATCTTGGGACTGGACTGTAGCCCTTTCCATTTTTAAAGACAGTGTGATGGGAAGTGACTTATTTCTGCAATTTCTTAGGGGCTTTGAAAATTTTCCACTTGCTCTTTTCCCTTGTTCTCATTTTTTTTTTTCATTTCAACTTTCCTCTGTTCTAAATTTTAGTTTCCATTCTCTTTCAAATGCCTTCATTTCCTCCCCAGTGTTCCCTTCTAGGGTCAGAAGTGACCATGTAATGTTTAGATTTCCTTTTTTCTGTTGGGAATCAAGCAGTTTTTGCATGAGCCAATTTAAAAAACAAAAACTTTATCAAAGAAAGAAGAAAAATAAAGGACAGCAATTTGTTTTGAAAGTGGCTTGTTTCTAGTGGACTTTCGGGTTATCGGATTAGTTTTCACTCTCAAGGTCTGAGAATTTTATAGGCCCATTGCCTGGTAAATAAAACATTCCACGGTATTTATTTTTCTGTAACCTGCTGTTTACTTTTAGCAAATTTCCTAGTGGGAAGCACAACCACCCTTCTGTATTTACCCTTTATAATGGAAGGTTTGAAGGAGATGATGAAGCACAACAAAAACCCAGGAAATAGAACCGTGTAGGAATTTGAATTGGAAAGTAGCTCTGGCCATCTGCTCCAGCCTGAATTTGGGCACACTTGTCTACATGGCTTTCTTCCTCCTGCAGTCTGGTGAAAAGCTGCTTTCAGGAAAGGGCCACTCTGATGTCATTGCTTCTTGGAAGTCTTCCCTCACCTGCTCTGGCAGAATTCTCTTTCCTCTGTATATGTCTTTTTTTTTTTTTTGAAACGGAGTCTTTTTCTCTTGCCCAGGCCAGAGTGCAGTGGCGCTATTTTGGCTTGCTGCAACCTTCGCCTCACCGGTTCAAGTGATTCTCTTGCTTCAGCCTACCAAATAGCGGAGATTACAGGCATCTGCCACCACGGCTGGCAAATTTTTGTATTTTTCATAGAGATGGGGTTTCACCATCTCTGCAAAGTTTTGAGTCCAAGCTGGTCTCCAGCTCGGGACCTCAGGTGATCCACTTTCCTTGGCCTGCCAAAGTACTGGGATTGCAGACGTGAGCCACCATGCCCAGCCTCCTCTGCACATATCCTTGTTCATTCTAATGTTGCAGTCACGTATCATGCATGCAGTATAGAAATGCCTCTCACCCAGTGAGATAGCTGCTGAGTGGCTGCTGTGCATCAGTGTTCTAGGTACTGGGGGCAATAGCATTGTTTAAGATAATCTTGTGCCTCTTTTATTTTATTATTATTATTTACAGAGATGGGGTTTTGCTTTGGTGCCCAGGTTAGTCTCAAACTCCTGGTTCAGTCTTCCAAAATGTTGGGATTACAGGTGTGAGCCACTGCACCTGCCCCATTCTTGGGCCTTTTTTTGTTCTTCCTACCTACACCATGGTCCAGTTTCCACTCTGAAAGTTGGAGGACAGGGATCAGGCAAAGTACCTAATGCATAAAAGGAGTTTACCAAGTCTGTGTTAAAGGCCTGGGTCACAAATTCTGGACAGTACATCTTAACTCCAGAAGTCAACCTATAGCATAGAGTCCATTTTGTTTAATTAGCTCTGATTTATGGTAAAACTTTGTACTTAATATGGATCTGAGATTAGCCTCCTGATAGCTGTTACTCATTGACCCTTCCTACACTGCCTAGAGTGGTACAGGGGGAGGCTTATCAAATACCTCATTTGAAGACTCACCCCCATATTCTTTGGCTCAGGTTTTCTTTAGCACGCTGCAAGAGTAAATAGAAGGGAGAATTCTCTTAGATTGCCAGGAGTTGGGTCTTACACTCTGTCATGAGGAATATTAGCTTTTCTCTGTGTGTGTATATGAGCATGCACATGTATGTATGAGTATACACACACACACAGGACTGGCACTCTGGAGTGAGTCCCATTACAAATTCTGATCAAATTCTGATATTTAATTATAAATTGTTTTATTGGGTCATATCTAAAGGATATGCAAATCCTGTTTTAAAGGTTGGACAAATAGTGATATTTTTAAAAATCATGTTACACTGGATCTACTGTCTCAAGTGCAGAAAGACTGGCAAATCTCCATTTGGAAGCGTCTTGGACTTGAGTGAGATAAAAGGTGTTCAGGAACAAACCTGTTTCTGCTCTCTCTCTCTCTATATATTTTTGAGACAGAGTGTTGCTCTTTTGCCCCAGGCTGGAGTGCAGTGGTGCGATCTTGGCTCACTGCAACCTCTGCCTCTCAGATTCAAGCAGTTTTGCCTCAGCCTCTGGAGTAGCTGGGACTACGGGTGCTCACCACCACGCCCGGCTAATTTTTGTATTTTTAGGAGAGACAGAGTTTCACCATATCAGCCAGGCTGGTCTTGAACTCCTGACCTCATGATACGCCCACTTCGGCCTCCCAGTGTTTTGGGATTACAGGGGTGAGCCACTGCGCCCGGCCTCTGCTCTCAATACTAACTGCAGCTCTTGCTGAGATTTTGCAGCTGGGAATAGCATTTCAAGTTAGTCTATGGGCTGAGCCTCTTTTTGAAAAGATGGCCTAGTTCAGAGGGCTCGGGGTTTTGGTGCTTATTAAGTATAAATGTGTGTCTTATGTAAGAGGGAAAACTTCTGAGAACTGGAAGATAGAGACGTTGTATTAGAAAGACTTGAGAGCCAGAGTTCAACAATTGTATCTAAAACAGGTTTCAATCGTTATCCCTTTTTATAGCTCATACAGAGTCTTGGCCTATTACTGGCTTTCTAGAGTATGTCCTATTCCATTTCCCCCTCTAGCTTGGTGAGATTCAGGATATATAGCACAGGTAAAGCAAGGGTCTGACTGGTTTTGAGACCTCTCCAGTCCAAAGGTCTGCTCCACATCCACTTGTTATTGTTGCTTTTATGGTTTCTTTGAGGATTTTCACACATATTTGAAGAGCACTATTTGCGATTTGAATAAGGTATTCCATGACAGTAAGTCTGCCTTAGCCACATGTACATCTGAATCTTTGCACATTCTTCCAGTGGGGTGTATTTTTTTTTTTTTCGGAGGCACAGTTTCACTCTGTGACCCAGGCTGGAGTACAGTGGCATGAACATGGCTCACTGCAGCCTCAACTTCCAAGGCTCAAGCGATCTTCTTACCTCGGCCCCTTAAGTAGCTGGGACTACAGGCGTGTAGTCCCAGCATGGATAATTTTGTATTTTTTGTAGAGCTAGGGTTTCTACTTATTGCCCAGGGTGGTCTTGAACCCCTTAGCTCAGGCAGTCTGCCTGCTTCCCAAAGTGCTGGGATTACAGATTACAGGTGTCAGCCATCATGCCTGATCAAGATCTTTTTTTTTTTTTTTTAAAGACGGACTCTCGCTCTGTTGCCTAGGCTGGAGTGCAGTGGCATGATCTTGCCTCACTGCAACCTCCACCTCCCGGGTTCAAGCAATTCTCTGCCTCAGCCTCTCGAGTAGCTGGGATTACAGGCACCTGCCACCATGCCTGGCTAATTTTTGTATTTTTAGTAGAGTCAGGTTTCACCATCTTGGCCAGGCTGGTCTTGAACTCCTGACCTCGTGATCTGCTGGCCTCGGCCTCGCAAAGTGCTAGGATTACAGGTGTGAGCCACCGCTCCCCACCATGATCATTTTTTTAGAAGCAGCCTTTTCTGAACAAAGTTATCCTTGTAGAAAATTTAGAAAATGTAAAATGGTAGAAGAAATGAAAGCAGCAAGTAAAATTGCCCTTAATTCCTTAAGGGTGATTTAAGCAAATAAATTAAAGGTGGCTATCCTAGGTTGTGTGATGAGGAAAGGCCTCTCCAGGAGGTGGATGTCATTCATACCATAAGGAATGAGCATGTGATGATTAAGAACGGAGTGTTCCGGGCAGAAGGAGCAGAAAGTGCAAAGGCCCTAAGGTGGGAGTGAGCATAGAGGGTTTGAGGAACAGAAAGAAGTGGCGCTGTGTTTGGAGCCTAGCGAGCAGAAGGGATGTGGAAGTAGGTCAGGTCAGGGAGATGAGCAAGTGCCAGATCAGGTAGAGCCTGGAGGATCCTGGTGAGGATTGGATTTTATTCCAAGGGCACTGGAGAGCCAAGGAAGGGTTTTATACATAGGACAATGACATGAAAAGATTTACCTTCTAAAAGTTGATCTTTTGTCTGCAGTGTGGAGAAGTGACTCCAGGTGAGCAAGAGCAAGACCAGTATGGATGAGGAGAGTGGCCTATGGTTTAACTCATTGGTGGCAAAGGAGGAGAGAAATAAAGTGGTTTAAGATATGTTTGAAGGCAATGCTGACTGGACGTAATGAATTGGTTGTGAGAGATGACAGAGAGAAAGAAATCTGCAATGACTCCTAGGATTTTTGCCCTGAGCGCCTGCCTGGGTGAATGTGCTACAGGGTTGAATGAACTAGAATGTGTCTAACCAATCTTGTGTGGAACATTTGGGTTATTTGCATAATTTGCTGATTAGGAATGCTCTTATGAATGTCATTGTGTACAAATCACTGAACAAATATACTTTCTTTGGGACAGGTTTCTAGGAATAAAACTACTGGCCAAAATAGAACTTAAGTCATAGGGAGAGTGTTTTTTTTGTTTTGTTTTGTTTTTTTGAGATGGGGTTTTGCTCTGTCACCCAGGCTAGTGATGTCATCTTGCTCACTGCAACCTCTGCCTTCCAGGTTCAAGCAGGTTCAAGTAGCTGGGGCTACAGGCTCGGGCTGCCACGCCTGGCTAGTTTTTGTATTTTTAGTGGAGATGGGGTTTCACCATGTTAGCCAGGATGGTCTTGATCTGCTGACCTCATGATCTGCCCACTTCAGCCTCCCAAAGTGTTGGCATTACAGGCGTGAGCCACCGTGCCTGGCTGAGATACTGGTTTCTACCAGCATGTATCAGTTTGCCTTATTCTTTTAAAAAGATATCTGCGTTATCTTTTATTGTATAGATACATCGCAGTTTCTTTAGCCTTTCTCATGCATTTTGGCCTCAGGTCGTTTTTAACACATTTGAAAATTAGAACCCCAAAGAACCTTTGTTTATGTGAGTTATAAGCATAGATGTTAAATGTATTTGAACTTAAAATTGAGAAAATTTAAAAATATCAATTCACCAAAAATAATAGTATATCCACTATGTGTTAACATATTTCTGTGAAAATTAGCTATTTTCTAAAATGACATCTAATGAGCAAAGTACTATTGTTTTTGCACATTTGCAAATCTTTCTGGCCTAATAGAAGAAAACTTTATTCTCATATCTGGCTTGTCAGTCTTTAGTGCTATATTGTTTTGGTTAAAGTATTTGAAGACTATCTGGCTTTATACACGTGTAGTTAAAGGAGAATTTGTGGACCCCTGAAAGGTCTCATGGACTCACCGGAGTCCTGGGACCACAATTTAATCAGTCCCCTGTTGACTGGAATTTAGGTTATTTATAGTCATTCGATGTACAGAGCGTGCTGCACTGAATGTCCTGGTAAATGTGTCTTTCAACAAATGTTTGCGTGCCAGGCAGTCTTGGCTTGTGGGATGCAAAGAGGTGAAACAAGGTCTGTTCCCTGAAGGAGCTGTTGTTATTTGGTGGAGGCAGGCAGGCAGGTAGTTGGGCAAATAAGAAGAAAATAACATAATTGGGCCAGGTGTGGGGGCTCACATCTGCAATCCCAGCACTTTGGGAGGCTGAGGCTGGATGATTGCTAGAGACCAAGTGTCCAAGACCAGTTTGGACAACATAGCGAGACCTCATCTTTACTAAAAATAATTTTTAAAAATTAGCTGTTGTGGTTTGTATTCTCAGCTATTCAGGAGGCTGAGGCAGGAGAGCACTTGAGCCCAGGAGGTTGAGATTGAAGTGATCTGTGATCATGCCGCTGTATTCCAGCCTGGGCAACAGAGCAAGACCTTGTCTCCAAGAAAAAAAAAATTAATTGAGGCTGCTAGATGTGCATGTTTACAGAAGAGGCAGCTAACCCAGCATTTACGAGGAGGTGAGATTTGGGAAGGCTTTTTAGAGGAGGTGATTCCTGAGCTGAGTTTTGACAAGTGAGTACAGCTACAGAAAGATTGGGTGGTCGTTGTCACAACATACCTGAAACTCCTCTTCTAGAGTTTGTCGATGGTCCGTAAGAGGTCCTTGCTTTTATGGCTCGGCCTTACCTTTTCTATTATCATTTTAGTCCGCATCCATCTCTGATGATATTGTCAAAGGAAAGGGTTATGCCTGCTGCATATCACCTTTCCTCTCATTACTTGTGCTTGCCTTTAAGATGTACATAAACATAATGGCATCGTAGTATATGCATTTAAACTTCTGCTTTTAACTTCTGCAACTCAAGGATGGCAAACAATCCTAAAACTAGTAAATCAGGCTTCAAACTTATAAATTTACCCATTCCAAAGGGCATGTTGAATTACCTGTTCTTTTCAAAATCTACCAAGTAAATTGTTAAATGGTATTATATTATGCTAGTCTGCCCTTTAACACTCTGGTATTGGTGCATATTTTGAGAAGGTTTAAGGACTTGGACATTTTGTTTTCTTTGTAAGATTTTAGATGGTGTACTTTCACAATGGACAATGGATCAGGTATCTCAACCACGTATTTTCCTTTAGCAAATGATACATTCTTTTTTTTCTTTGAGAAGGAGTCTTACTCTGTTGCCCAGCTGGAGTGCAGTGATGTGATCTTGGCTCACTGCAATCTCTGCCTCCTGAGTTCAAGTGATTCTCATGTTTCAGCCTCCTGAGTAGCTGGGACTACAGGCACACACTACCACGACTGTCTAATTTTTTAGTAAAGATGGGGTTTCACCATGTTGGTCAGGCTGGTCTTGAAATTCCCGTCTCAAGTGATCCACCTGCCTTGGCCTCCCAAAGTGCTGGGATTATAGGCGTGAGCCACTGTACCTGCCCTAAACCAGATTTTTTTTTTTTTCTAAAAGCATGAGTAGATAATAGAGGCTTTAGGATTACTCTGTGTATTTTATCCCTTCCACTTGATGTTTAGTTCTCAAGTTGGCCTTTAAGACGTAGTACAAAAGGTCTTATTTGTACAGCTTTATGAAGTTGAATATAAATGGCTGATGTTATATTTTAACAGCCTTACCTCCAAGTTCTGAGAGCTTTTGTACTACTTAAACAGCAGGTCCAGCAGCAAGCATCCCTTACTTAGCCAGATAATACTGAAATAATGCAGAGTCATTCCTGTTTATCATCTAACTTCTGAGAAGCCAGAAATCAACTGTTTTCTGATAACTCAGCACCTTCTGTCTGGGCAGCAGTAACCTGTGACCCTGGCATTTTATAATTCTTGTGATTCGTCGTAACCAACATTTGCAGTGGGCAGAGCATCTACCAGGCCCTGGACTGACTAATGAATGCATATTATCTTTAATCCCCACACAGATCTCCAGAGCAGTTGTTATATCATTTGCTTTACAAATAAATAAATGGCCTCAGAAAGGTCGAGCAAGTAACTTGGTCAGGTGCAGTGGCTCACACCTGTAATCCCAGCACTTTGGGAGACCAAGGCAGATGGATCGCTTGAGCCGAGGAGTTTGAGACCAGCCTGGGCAATATGGCAAGACCCTCTACAAAAAATAAACAAAGTTAGCCAGTGTGGTGGCGCATGCCTGTAGTCTCAGCTACTTGGGAGACTGAGCTGGGAGGATCACCTGAGCCCAGAAGGCTACAATGAGGCTACAGTGAGCTGTGATTGAGCCACTGCACCCCAGCCTGAGCAACAGAGCAAGATGCTGTCTCAAAAAAACAAAAAAGTTGAGTGACTTGCCCTAAGTCAAACAGCTATCCACACACAAATCTCCAGAGCGGTTGTGACATCATTTACTTACAAACAAATATGTGGCCTCAGGTTGAGTAACTTGTCCTAAGTCAACAGCTAGTTAAAGAGAAACTAGTATTCAAATGTGGGGCTCCATAGCTAGGATTAAACTTCTTCCCATTATGTCATGCTAACATCTCAGTACTCTAGAAACTAGTGAAATAGTCATGTCTTGTAAATGCCATGTAGGGACAGTGTGTCTTAGTCTGTTTGTGTGGCTATAACAAATTACCTGAGATTGAGTAATTTATAAACAACAGAGACTTATTTTTCACAAGTTCTAGAGGCTGGGAATTCCAACATCAAGGTGCTGGCAGGTTTGGTGTCTAGTGAGGCCTGTTCACTGCTTCCAAGATTGCACCTTGAACTCTGTATTCTCACATGGCAGAAAGGATGGAAGGGGAAAAGGGCCAAAGGCCACATTAAGCTTCTTTGATTTTATTTTTTATTTTTTTCTAAGTGTTAAAATTTTCAACTAGAGACAGGGTCTCACTTTGTTGGTCTGACTGTTTTTGGGCTCCTGTACTCAAGTAGTTCTGCTTCAGACTCCCAAAGTGATGAAGCCACTTTTATAAAACATAAGACTTAATTTGTTGTTTTTTTCTGTTTTTTTGTTTGTTTTGGAGATGAGGTCTTGCTCTGTTCCCAGGCTAGAGTGCAGTGCTGTGATCTTGGCTCACTGCAGCCTGGAACTCCTGGGCTCAAAAAATACTCCTGTCTCAGGATTGAGACTCCTGTCTCAAAAAATACTCCAGAGTAGCAGGGTATACAGGCACGTGCCACCACACCTGGCTAGTTTTTAAAATTTTTGGTAGAAGTGAGATCTTGCTATATTGCTCAGGATGGTCTGAACTCCTGGCCTCAAGTGATCTGCCTGCATCAGCTTCTCAAAATGCTGGAATTACAAGCGTGAGCCACCATGCCACAGAGGAGGAGCCCGCATGACCACTTAAAAGGACTCACCTCTTAATTCTATCACCCTGGTTATGAAGATTCAGTGTATGAAGCTAGGGGGCACGTTGGGACCATAGCACCATGGATATAGCAGGGAACAAGTATGCTGAGGCTCAGAGGCCCTTTAAGGGTAGGTTAGAGGGATGTACTTTTTGTTGTTGTCGTTCTGTCCCTAAAACATTTTCAGGTTTTAAAAAACCTGAAAAAGGAAGCACTGACTTCCTCCTCCCACCATAAAAAGGACCAAGGGAGTTCTAAAATAGAAGCCATCTGTGTTGTGAGGAGGTAGAACTTGCTTTTCATCATAATGGTAAGAGTTCAGGAATAATGCCTGAACTTGATGTTATTTTATTATTTATTTGTCCCATTTGCCACATGTCCCAGCATTAGGTATAGGGAGGCATGCAAAAAAATAAAACTTGTTCTCTGCCCTTGAGGTACCGACAGTCTAGGGTTTGAGTTCTGATTTCCACGTTGCATTCCAAGGAGTCATGGTAGTGCGCATGCGTGCAGGTAAAGCATGGGGATCATAGACAAGGCAGCAAGGAATGCTGTGTTCACATGTACCTTTTGCCTGTAATGCCTTTCACACTTCTGTTAATCTCTCGAAGTCCATTTCCAGTTTCGTTGCTTCCATGAAACCTTTCCACACCTGTTATAGCTACCGGTCATTTTCTTCTCTAAAATTCTTTTATACCCATTGGTATCTTTAATTTGTTATTCATTATCTTCTGTAAGATGTTGTATTTCATAATTTCAGTTATTGTCTCTTGCCATTTGAATAGTAAATTTTTTTCATGATGGTTCAGTTCAACTAATGTTTTAGTAGGCTATAATGAGAAGAGAGGAGACAGAAAAAATAAGACACCTCATATATCTTATGCCTTGTACCCGATAGCTTCTGAAAGTATTCTAAAGAAAATAAGATAGTACAGTGAGGGAGAGTGACTGGGAAGATTACTTGAGATTGTGAAGTAGAGGCTTCTTTGAGGAGGTAATGTTTAAGCTGAACTCAGAATAAGGGTAGGAGCCAGACGTGTGAAGATTGGGTAGCAGGCCAGGCACAGTGGCTCATACCTGTAATCCCAGCCTGGGTGATAGAGTGAGAACTGTCTTAAACGAACAATAAGATTTGAGGCGGAGGAAACAGTATGCAGAAAGAGCCTAATTACAGGAGTGAACTTTCAGTAAGTGGAGAGGAGGCTGGTGTCTCGAGCATTGTCAGTGGGGAGCAGATGATAGAAGTGGAGCCTGGAAAGTTAGGTATAGGGCCTTGAGGCATGGCCAGGAGTTTGAGCTTCATTGTACCTGGATGAGAATGCATGGAAGGTTTTTAGGTTATTACTTTATTTTTTATATGTAACAGCTATACTGAATGTAAAATTTGCATACAGTAAAATTTATTCTTTAAAAATGTGCAAATCAGAGGTTTTCCTATGTTTTACAGAGTTGTAAAACCATCACCCCATCTGATTTCAGAGCATTTTCATTTCCCCAGAAAGAAACCTTGTGCCCATCAGTGGTCACTCTGCATTTCTCCCTTGCTCCAGCCCCGGGCAGTTAATACTCTAGTTCTGTTTGTATGGATTTGCCTATTCTGGATAGTTCTATATTAATATATGTGACTTTTTTTGTGTCTGGCTGCCTAGCATGTTTTTAAGGTTTAATTATATTGTAGTATGTATCAGTACTCTATTCCTTTTTATTGCCAAATATTTTATTGAACAGATATATCAGATTATGTTTGTCCATTCATTCTTTAATGGACACTTGGGTTGTTTCCTGCCGTGGGACATTTGTATATAAGTTTTTGTGTGGATGTAACTGTTCATTTCTCTGGGGTATATACCTAAGAGTAGAGTTACAGGTTCATTTGGTAACTCTATGTTTAATAGTCTGTGGAAGTGCTAAACTGTTTTCCAAAGCAATTGTATCATTTTAACCTTCCCATCAGCAATGAATGAAGGTTCCAGTTTCTTCTCATTATTGTTAGCTTTTACCTTCTGATAAAAGGAAAAACCTCAGCCGAGTTTAATTGAGCAATGAACGAGATTCACAAATCAGGCAGCCCTCAGAATCACAGCAGATTCACAGAGACTCCAGCACAGTCACAGGCTGGAAGATTTATAGACAAAAAAAGAGAAAGGACTACAGAAATTGGAAGTGAGATACAGAATGGCTGGATTGGTTATAGCTCGGCATTTGCCTTATTTGAACACAGTTTGAACACTCAGCATGTATGAACGGTTGAAGTATGGCCGCTGGGATGTGCCAAGACTCAGGTATTGTTTCAGGCACATACTCCTAAATTAGGTTTTCAGTCTTATCTACCTATTAAGCTAGTTTGCAGTTCATCCACAAGTGTAACTGCCCATTGGGTTCATTCACCTTGCCCACTGCCCAGACAGATCTGATTTATCAACACAGAGGAATTGCAGTGGAGAAAGAGTAATTCACTCAGAGCTGGATGTACGGGAGACCGGAGTTTTATTATTACTCATATCAGTCTCCCCGAGCATTCAAGTATCAGAGTTTTTAAAGATAATTTGGTGAGTAGGGGCTTGGGAAGTGGGGAGTGCTGATTAGTCAGGTTGGAGATGGAATCATAGGGGGTTGAAGTGAGGTTTTCTGCTGTCTTCTGTTCCTGGGTAGGATGGCAGAATTTGAGCCAGATTATGGGTCTGGGTGGTGTCAGCTGATCCATTGAATGCAGGGTCTGCAAAATATCTCAAGCACTGATCTTAGGTTTTACGAGTGATGTTATCCCCAGGAAGCAGTTTGGGGAGGTTCAGACTTTTGGAGCCAGAGGCTGCATGACTCCTAAACTGTAATTTCTAATCTTTATTTTTTTTTCTTGAGATGAAGTTTTGTGCTTGTTGCCAGTGCTGGAGTGCAATGGCGTAATCTTGGCTCACTGAAACCTCTACCTCTTGGGTTCAAGTGATTTTCCTGACTCAGCCTCCTGAGTAGCTGGGATTATAGGGATTACAGGCATACACCACCATGCCCGGCCAATTTTCTATTTTTAGTAGAGACGTGGGCAGGGAGGGGGGTTGGTGCATTCTCCATGTTGATCAGGCTGGTCTCGAACTTCCGACCTCAGGTGATCTGCCCACCAAAGTGCTGAGATTACAGGCCTGAGCCACCATGCCTGGCCTGTAATTTCTAATCTTGTAGCTAATTAGTCCTGCAAAGGCAGACTGGTCCCCAGGCAAGAAGGGGGCCTTTTGGGGAAAGGGCTGTTAACAATTTTGTTTCAGAGTCAAAACATGTACTGAATTCCTTCCCAAAGTTAGTTCGGCCTACATCTAGGAATGAACAAAGGCAGCTTAAAGGTTAGAAGCAAGATGGAGGCGGTTAGGTCTGATTTCTTCAACTGTCATAATTTCCTCAGTTATAATTATGCAAAGGCAATTTCACAAAAACTCAAATATAGAAATATGGAGTCCTTGTCACGTCATATTTAGTTCGCTTTAACCAACCTTCTCTTCTTCCCTCCCTTCCTCCCTCCCTTTTTAGCTACCCTATTGAGTGTAAAGTAGTATTTCATCATGGCTTTGATTTGTATTTCTCTGAGGACTAATACTGCTGAACTTCTTTTCATATGCTTACTGACCATTTGCGTATCTTCTTTGGAGAAATTCCATTCAAATCCTTTGCCCATTTTAAAATTGGCTCTTTTGTCTTCTTGTTGAATTCTTTATATATTCTGGATACAAGTCACTTATCAGATATATGATTTACAAATATTTTCTTCTATCCTGTTTCAGTTTCTCGATGGCTCCCTTGGAAGTACTTTTATTTTGATGAAGTCCAGTTGATTTATTTTTTCTTTTGATGCTCATGCTTTTGGTGTCATAGCTAAGAAGGTAAACCATTGCCCAATTCACAGTGTAGATGTTGTTTTTAAACATGGGACTGACATCTGACTCACATTTTGAATAGATCACTCAGGCTATTTGGAAACTGGGGTTGAAGGTTCTAGAGTGAAACTAGGGAGAACAGTTAAGAGGCTGTCAGTATTGGCAGACAAATGGGTAGACGTTAAACTTGTTAAGCACTTGTAGAATCAGTCTATTCGAAAAGCATTTTGCTAATCAGAGTAAGAAATGGTCTCTGCCTTCAACAATTTCCTAGCTAAAAATACACCCAATTAATTATTTTATAAGGCAAACTGTATTGAGTGCTGTAAAAATAGGGATGAAGGCCGGGCGCAGTGGCTCACGCCTGTAATCTCAGCACTTTGGGAGGCTGAGGCCCGCGGATTACGAGGTCAAGAGATTGAGACCATCCTGGCTAACACAGTGAAACCCCGTCTCTACTAAAAATACAGAAAATTAGCCAGGCTTGGTGGTGGGCACCTGTAATCCTAGCAATTTGGGAGGCTGAGGCAGGAGAATCACTTGAACCCAGGAGATGGAGGTTGCAGTGAGCCAAGATTGTGCCACTGTACTCCAGCCTGGCGGAGTGAGACTCCATCTAAAAAAAACCACAAAGGAATGAAAACACTTCTTTTAGAACAGTAGAGAGAAGAGTTACTTGTATAAACTTTTCATAAGTACATTTAAAAGATCTCTGGTGTTTAACATACAGGGCTTAATAGTTGTTTGTTACACCTTTGGACAAAAGAGAGGGCCTTGGGAAAGAAGGCATTAGAACCAAGCCTTGAAGGATGGGTAAGGTGGTAGCAGGTGGAAATGTGTGAAAGCAGGGTATTTTTGATGTAGGATCATGTCTGGAAGTAGACAATTAAAATTAAGGGAACTTTGTGAGGTGAGATGACACACACCACACCTGTAGTCCCAGCTACTTGGGAGGCTGAGCTGGAGGATCATTTGAGCTCAGGAGTTCAAGGCTGTAGTGATGACGATCCTGGCTGTGAATAGCCACTGCATTCCAGTCTAGGCAACACAGGGAGATCCCACGTCTGGAAAAAAAAGTTAAAGCAACCTTCATTGAAACCTAGAGTTGGAAGAATTCTAGACAAGAAGCTAGAAATGCCCCTTGGGGCTTACAGGTAATTCCAGATTGAGTTCATAGTAGGTAATCGGTAATGAATGGCTTTCTCAAAGTCCTTTTGGTGGCTCTTTTGCATAGCAAAGTGTGCAGTGGATTGTAGTGGGGAGAAACTGGAGCATAGCTAAGATGGTGCCCAACAGTTTAGATGAGTTCTAGGTTAACAGAGATGGATAAAGGGGGATGTGAGAGGAGTCGGGGTGTGATTGCAGTGTCTGATATGACTGTAGGAGAATGGTGGGCAGGGCAGAGCCAAGTGCTGCCCTTTGAAAGGGTGAACTTGAATGACTGGGGAGAAAGTGGTCCCATGTAACACAAGGAGGGCAGTCCAGGGCTTCAGGAGAATGATGAGCTTAACATACCTGTGAGAAGTTTCAGGTGGAGGTATCCAGTGGCTTTTGGCACAGCAAGTGGTAGGCACAGGGAGTTTGGCTGTATGCTGTAGAGAAAATATAGGTGAGCTTTGGAGGCAGGCATACCTCTGGCTCCACCTTTTACTGGCTTGTAAACTTTGGGGAAAGTTAATTAAACTTGATTCCTGAGGGTCAGATGGGGTCGTCTATGTAAAATGCCTGGCAAATAGGAGGCTTTTCTCTATTGTTTGTTCCCTTCTTTCCGGGAGTCCTAATGCTTGGATTTCATTTATAATCTTCCTCTGTGAATGTGGAGCTTTGAATGGAAGCACTGGTACAATCTAGTGGGATTTAAGCTGTGTGTGTGTCTGTGTGTGTGTGCACATGCCACCCAGCAGAGGCTAAAAACACTTGCTTACTGTTTGTAAACCCCCTATTTTAGTTGTACTGTCCTTCCATTTTTCCCTTGGACTTCTCTTTTGTTCAGTCTTGTCCAAACAAAATTATTTGCGTTGAAGTTATGTGTGTACCTCATTTGGAAGACTCTTTGAATCCATAATTACTTCAAAAAAATTTTTTTGAAACAGTCTTCTCTGTTTCCTAGGCTGGGGTACAGTGGTGTGATCACGGTTCACTGCAGCTTCAGCCTTCCAGACTCCAGTAATCCTCCCACCTCAGCTTCCAAAGTAGCTGGGACTACAGGTGCTCAACATCAGACAGCTAGTTTTTTTTTTTTAAAAGACGGGGTTTCACCATGTTGGTCAGGCTAGTCTTGAACTCCCGACCTCAGGTGATCTGCCCGCCTTGGCCTCCAAAGTGCTTGGATTACAGGCGTGAGCCACTGTGCCCGGCCCACACAGCTAGTTTTAAAGTTCTTTTGAAGATGGAGTCTCACCGTGTTGCCCAGGCTGGTCTTGAATTCTGGACTCAAGCAGTTCTCCCACCTTGGCCTCCCACAGTGTTGGGATTACAGGTGTTAGCCACAGGGCCTGGCCATACGTGCTTTTTAAAAATTGTGTCAACTTGGCTAGATACGATGGCTCACTCCTGTAATCCCAGCTCTTTGGGAAGCCAAGGTGGGCAGATCACTTGAGGTCAGGAGTTCGACCAACATGGTGAACTGGCCAACATGGTGAAACCTCTACAAATACAAAAATACTCCCTGCTAAAAATACAAAAATCAGCCAGGTGTGGTGGCATGCGCCTGTAGTCTGAGCTACTGGCCTTGTAGTCCCAGTTACTCAGGAGGTGGAGGCAGGAGAATTACTTGAACCCGAAAGGTGTAAGTTGCAGTGAGCCAAGATCACACCACTGCACTCCGGCCTGGGTGACAGAGCAGGACTCTGTCTCAAAAAACAAAAACAGAAACAAATTATGTCATTGTTAAGAGGGGCAGTTTTCTAAGTTTTCCTGTATGTCTAATTGGATGGATTTTTTTCAGGGTCTTTTAATGTGCTGGGCTGCTGATATATCTGATTTAGCTTCTTTGTTTTTTAAACTCAACTGCTTCTATATTTTGTCTTCCATGTGACTCTGATAGAATAGCCAATGTAGTTTACAAGAGAGCTATAAAATATTGATTGCATATATGAGTACAGTTTCCCAGTTTTCTTAAATGGTAACTATAAATACTGTCTCAGGACATAATTTAGTTTTTCCAAAAGGGAGATAGTTTTTTTTTTTTAACTTGTATTACTTTATGGCTTAGTTTTTAAAACAAATCAAGGATCTAGCTTGGAGCAAGAAAAAAATGCAAGATCTCCTTTCCATGGAGCTCAGAGTTCTGTTTTGGTTTTCTAGGGTTCTTAGAGACTAAACACTGTGCATAACAATGAATGTGTTAATTTAAATTATTTGTTCCATTTCTTAATGTCTTAGAATTGGAAAGGATTTTAAGTCATTCTGTCCAAGTGGTTATTCTGTGCTGGATCGCTTCTATAGCAGCTGACAGCTAACTCGCCTCTGGAAACAGGCTCTTTCATTGCTGGACAGGTCTAATTGTTGGAAGGTTTTTTCCCTTATACCGAGATGAAAGCCAGCTCCTTGAAACTGTCATCCATAAACTGTCATCCATTTGTCCAACTTCAGTCTTTTGTTGTCACATAAATTAAATCCGCTAGCTCTTCAGATCATTGAAAATAGTTGCTAGGCACCACTTCTCTGACTTAAGTTGTCTTTTCTTCTCCCAAGAAAAATAGCCCCAGTTCTCTCTACCATTCTTCCCATATCATTTCTAGATTCTTTTCCAGGCATTCACCAGGACCCTTTTAAACTGCAGTGGCCACCACTAACAATTGGTTAAGTGTGGTGGAACCACTGTAGCTTTAGCAGGTAACTGCATATTCTTTTTTTTTTGAGACGAAGTTTCGCTCTTGTTGCCTAGGCTGGAGTGCAATGGTGAGATCTCAGCTCAATGCAACGTCTGCATCCCGGGTTCAAGCAGTTTCCTTGCCTCAGCCTCCCAAGTAGCTGGGATTGCAGGCATATTATTCCACCATGCCCAGCCATGTTGGTTAGGCTGGTCTCGAACTCCTGACCTCAGGTGATCCACCTGCTTTGGCCTCCCAAAGTGCTGAGATTATAGGCATGAGCCACTGCCTGGTCATGCATATCTTTTTGTTTGTTTTTGTAAAGATAAGCGTCTCTGTTATGTTGCCTAGGTGGGTCTTGAACTCCTGGGCTCAAGTGATCCTCCCTCTTGGGGGTCCCAAAGTGCTGGAATTACAGACATGAGCCACCACAACGGGCCTGCTCTCCATATTCTGTTCTCTTTCTAAATAAACACATTATTTGGAAAGTACTTCTGAACATCGCCCTGCAGGGCACAATCTAGCTCAGCCTCCTAAAAGCCTACCTATTGTATTTGAGGGTGTATACCAGGGCCATCTCAGAATCTAAGGACAGATACCAGCTACTCCAGGCTTCTCAGATCTGTAGTCCTGTCCTTTGAGTCAGGCCAGAGATTTTTCTCCTTTGGCTTATGCTGAAGAGTAAGATGGCTGTCTAAAGTTAATGGCAGGACAAAAGTACTGGGAGTATAGTGGAAATAACACTTAGCCTAGGTATAGTGGCCCATGACTGTAATCCTAGCTCTTTGGCAGGCTGAAGTGGGAGAACCACGTGAGGCCAGGACTTCTGAGACCAGCCTGGGCAACATAGTACGACCTTGCCTCTACAAAAATAAAAAAAAATTAGTTGACTATGGTGATGTATCCCTGTAGTCTCAGCTACTAGGGCAGCTGAGATATGAGGATTGCATGAATCCAGGACTTATACAGTGAGCTATGATTGCACCACTGCACTCCAGCCTGGTTGGCAGAATGAGACTCTGTCTCAAAAAGAAAAAGAAAAAGGAACACAATTAGCCTAAATATTGCAGGTTTATTGATCAGCAGTGAACAACTCATGACTGAATTCCTCCAAATTATCTTTAATTATAGTTTATTTGGATTGTTTCCATATATCTGGATTTTCTAAAATCCAGAACTATATTGATTTGTGCCAAATGACTTAGCAATGCAAAGCTCAGAGAGGTAGTGTGGTTGTATTCAAGAGTGTAGGCTCTGGATTTGGAATCCTGGTTTGACCACCCTAGCTCTATGACCTTGGGCAGAGTAGCCAGTGTATTTATGTTTACTCATTTGTAAATCAGAGCAATGGTAGAGCTAATGCACAGGGTTTTCTAGTATTACACAGCTTCATGCATATTGACAGGGCCAGGGGACCGAGGCTGGGCGCAGGGCAAGGGAGTGAGGCTGAGGCAGTCTTCCAGTGAAAAGCTTAAGGGGGCACCAAAAACACTCAGTAATCAAGTTAAATAATAGTTTAATGTGATAAAATGAATAACATCTCAAAATTTCAAATAAATTCCAGACCTGGTCTGGTCAGGGTGAGGGTGAAGTAAGACTAAGTCAGGCAGATGTAGGGTCGGATCCTATTTTTATTTAAACTTCTTGTAGTTTTTTTTTTTATCATGGATTTTTTTGGGCGTGTTTAAAAGTATTAGATTAAAGTATTATTTTTTCTTGATCATTGGTTGGTGTGTGTGTGTGTGTGTGTGTGCACACTTGTGTGCACGTGCGTGCACTCGTGTGCCCCCTCTTCAATCTTTTGCTCATAGTCCCTCACTCCCTAACCCTAGGTGTGAGGCCAGTGTATTGGTATTTGTTGTTAGTAGTGATTACTCTAGGGTTAGTTTTGTAGAGGAAATGAATTTTAGTGCCTCATGGAAAGGCCCCACCCCCCAGATATTTTCTGTTGTTTTCTCAGAGTGCCAATCCAAATCTCATAACTAAGATCAGTTTTAAGATATTAGAGGATATTGTTCTTTCTTGTCTTATATTAAATGGTGCTTTGAATGTCATGTTTCAAACACTGCTGGAGCTCAGATCCCAGAAAATGAAAAATGTGTGCACTTAGCTTATGCGTAGAGGAGCCTAGCCAAACCAAACAGCACGTTTGAAACACTGCTTTTCCTTAATGGCTGAGATTGTGAAAGACAGCCACAGATGGTGGCTGAGCTCTAGCTGGAACTACTGTTAGTCGGCGTGAGATGTTCTAAGTGACGGGAGCCAGGAACTCACTGTGGTGTTTCTAGAAGTTAAATTATGGTGATAGGATCTTCCTGTAATGCTGGTTCTGTTCCTTGCCTTTAGTTATATCTTGGAAATCTGTCACATGGTTAGTGACAAGTGAAAGGCAAAAAAAAAAATTGCAGAATCAACTATTTAAAGCTTTGTTCTTGATAGTCCAAGTGTAACACAAGTCAAAGCAGCCCTCTCTTAAGGGTTTCAGGCTAGGCAGCTCCTTGTTAGGGTGTCATTTTTGTCGTAACTATTGGTCTGACTTTTCTTCTTCCTTTTTTTTTTTTTTAAACAAGACAAGGTCCCGCTTTGCCACCCAGCCTAGAGTGCCGTGGTGTGATCACCGCCTACTGCTGCCTCCACCTATCGCTCAAGAGATCCCCCAACCTCAGCCTCCTGAGTAGCTGGGACTACAGGCACATGCCACCATGCTTGGCTAATTTTTGTATTATTTTTTTTTGTATAGACAGGGTCTTTCTATATTGCCCAGGCTGGTCTGGAACTCCTGGGCTCAAGCAATCCGCTTGCCTCAGCCTCCCAAAGTGCTGGGCTTACAGGTGTAATTACAGGCCTTTTTTTTTTTTTTTTCTCCCAGATACAGACTTATCCCATGTTTCTTTCTGCACAAAGTTGTAGAAATACTTTCTCTTAAAAAGTCACATAAACCAAATGTTGTTGATGCTTTGTTTAAAATACATAGGGCTGAATAGACTGATAATCATCATAGCAGCTATCATTGGCTTTTATTAGGTTTAAATTTATCTGAAGATTGTCATGTTTTTAAATTGCAAAGAAGTGGAATCTAATTACATACTTAGGGCTGGGCATGGTGGCTCATGCCTGTAATCCCAGCACTTTGGGAGGCTGAAGTGGGTGGATCACTTGAGGTCAGGAGTTCAAGACCAGACTGGCCAACATGGTACAACCCTATCTCTACTAAAAAGTACAAAAAATTAGCTGGACGTGATGGCGGGTGCCTGTAATCTAGCTTACTTGGGAGGCTGAGGCATGAGAATTGTTTGAACCCAGATGGCAGAGGTTAAAGTGAGCCAAAATTGTGCCACTGCACTCCAAGCTGAGCAACAGAGTGGGAATCCATCTAAAAATTATATATATATATATTTGGCAAGTGGCATGAGTTTAAAACGTAACTTTTGTTTGTTGACTGATGCCAGATATTGCTGCCTTGGTGAAGTAGCTCTCCTGCACCAATTTGATTATCTTTAAAGACTGTAGGTATCTTCTGGTTTAGTACTAAATAAAAACAAAAAGAGGGAGTGGAGAGTCTTCTCTTGAATATGTCACCTTCTTTGTACCAGTTTTTAGAGAGCAGCTGTGGCAGCTGCTGAATTAAATATGCCTGCTTTGTTTTCCTCCTTTTATTTGGCGGCAGAGAAAGTGTGACAATTTTAAAGTGACTCTAAAATTAGTATATCTGGTGGAGCGTTCAATTTCATGAATGTGCTACTTGGAATAGCAATATGGAATTGAATAAGATGCAGAGACTTGGATATCTTATGGATGGAAATCAAGGGGCTGATGCACTATAGGGAGTTTGATTTATGACGGAAACACCCTTAGATATCCAGGAACGC